>JAOUZG010009736.1:2371321-2422488 GCA_026289955.1 Argiope argentata
AAAATTGAATATCTGAATTATTATAAGCAATCTTAAAATAGAGAATAACCAAGTAAAATTTGAAATTATTTAAATTTTTCCTAAAAAAACAATTAATCACTGGTTAATTTATTTATCAAGTATTTAATTACTTTTAATATCTAATCCCAAACAAATAAAAATTGAAAATTGGATAAATGAAATTTAGATAAAACATATCCAAAAGCAAACAATAAAATAGGTAAAAGATTTTTGTTATTGGAATTTTAGTTCAAATTTCACATTTTGCTAACGGACTTTTGACTTCTGACGGAGGGAAAAATTAAAACACAGTCATAAATTTCCATCTTTTGAACACTTATTTGTACTTTTTAGAGATGAATATTTCTTACGTTATTATTTTATGTTTTACGTTATGATTTTTTATATTTATTTTATCTACTAAAAGACCACTATTTTAACTACTACTTTATTAAGCAATAACCAAAATTTACGACATTTTAATACGATTTTATTTTTAATCTAGAACACTATAGTAGAAATTCAAATATTCGAATTAAATTTGAATCGTACCCAATTCGGATAATCAAAATTTTGAGTAATTGAGATATAAAAAAAATTATTTTTTCGAATAGAAAATAAACAAAATCCTCTTATCATGCATTAGTTTAATTATAACAAAAATAATGGTGTTTGCATTTTATTATTTCGTGTAAGGTATTAAAATATCATTGCTTGAATAATTTAATATTTTCGTTATCTGACACATTTTTAATTGGAAAATTTTTATTTGTGCGAGTGCATGTTTTATTTATTTATTTTTCCAAAAGCCTTCGACATAACTTGATTTAGATAATCTGAGTTGTTGTGTTTTTGTTGCAAGTAATCTAAAGAAAACCTTTTTCGATAAATAACTGGTGTTCTATTCATACCTTTAATTAAACAATCTGAGATAGAACACCTTGTCGGATAATTGTTCTATTTATATCGCGTTGTAATCAATCTGAGATAAAAACAACTTTCCGAATATTTGGAGTTCAACTGTGTATTCTGCGGTAACTAATCTTAGAGGGAATATTTCGTTAGAAAAATTGGAGCTCTGCTCTACATCCATAAGTACGCAATGTGTCGGAAAAAGGTTATAAAAACACTCATATTTGTCCTCTTTGTCCTTATCTTTTTTGTTATACTAAGTTTTTATAAAATTTTTCTTATATAATTCGTGTTCAGATGATAAGCCGAAAATCGTATTTTTTTTTTGAATCACTGCTTATATTGCTGCATATTGTGCCCTCCATGCCAAGAAATATATGGACATAGACATTAAATAATATTCGCTATTATATTTGTCACATGACTTCCAGGTCACGTGAACATAACATAGCATAACATAAGCGTCATTCTGTGTTCCGGTGCCTATAACATGAAGTTATCTAACCAGTTGGATAAGCACAAGATGAAAGGAAGGAAAGAAAATGTTAAAAGAAAGAAAGAGACGACAAACCATCCAGTGGTCTCCAGAGAGAATCCTATTGGTGTCAAATCTTGCACAACTGTATTCGATTTTTTTGCTGAAGTTATTACTGGATGGAGGGGACAAGAATACTTAAACAAATGGCGACTATGGATTCAACTTACAGAGAAATGAGATTACTAATTGAAAAGGAAAAAAATTGATAAATTACATCTTTAGCATCTGTATGACATAAAGGAGCATATAAACAAATACTGTAAAGTCAGAAATCTGTAGCGTCCGTCTGACTTGTGTTTTGATTTCCTTCGTGAGAACTGCACCGTTTGATTGTGGTCGCGTTTAAATTTTACTTGGCTTGAAATAAAGGAGAGCTTAGTACTGTAACGATTCAGCTCCATTATCTTGAGAAACTTGTTAACCACTGTAACGTTCTCTGACTCCCACACTTGATAATTGCCATTTCCGGACAGCTGTGTCAGCAACTGTGTAAAACCCTAACATTGTGAGGTGTCACCAGCCTGCCAGATGGGGGGTCTTTTCCCTTAATTAGGTCATCTGGTCATAAGCTGTGTTTAGATGAAAACCCATACTTGCGTTTTCCATTGTTCCAAGGAAATAAATCGTTTCTACAAAGGAGAAGAGTGACAAATCCTTCGGACTTAAATCTTTATTTTTTCATTGTGAAGGGTCAGCTAAAGGATGGATCAACAACGCACATTCCTACAATCGACTGAAGACCATTGAGGAGTTTTCTGAACAGCTACTGGGTGACAGGAACTCAAGCGCACCAATGTGGAAATGGGTGGTAGAAATTTGACAGAAAATAAAATGTGAGATTTTGGAATTGAGGAAAATAGGAGAGGGAATCGTGACTGAGAGAAAATCACAGAAACTTTGTGTGATTCGAGGTTCTGAGTTAAGATCCATCCTATGACGATCGGTGGACTTCTAGAGTTACTCCTGTAGTAACCGGATACGCTAAAAGCCTGTTAGCTTTTCTTGTGAGATTGTTTTTCCGAATTAATCGAGGGACTATTTATAATTAATTTTAAACTGTGTTGTAAATGTTATCAATCATATTAACTTAGATGAGAACATGCCATACTTCAGTGTTTATAAGACTGTAACTAAAGAAAATGTCCTTAAAAGAAACACTCTTATTTCATCGGTCAGGATCATGTCATTACAGATCACAAAAAGAAGGAAGGAAATGCGTATTATAAAAGAAAGTTTTGGCATAGAAACTTTGTCTTCTGTTATCGATCAGCAAAGAAATCAGTTCATAAACCTATCTGGCTTCTTTATTAATCGGCCTACCCTTCTGCCACAATAGGCCGCATACTCGGCAGTATACTTTAATTTAAAATTTCATTTTCCCCTTATTTTGTTTGAAGTTCGAAAATAATGAAAATTCAAATGCCTGCCTGATTAACAGTGGGATAAAAAAAGCCGACTACCCAGAACTCGAAGACAAAACAATAAAATTATTAATATCTCTCACAAACACAGAGCAGCTGGAAAGCAAGCACTCGTCTTTCACGTCTATAAATAACGAATGTCGCAGAGAGATTGACGCAACCCAAATGTGATACACCATCTGTTCTCCCTGACTTAAACAACACGCAGTTCTTTGAAAGCTAACTCAGAGATCGCATTAAAGTTGTTTCTAATTCCAATAGCCGATTATCACTCTTAAGTGATTACGAGCTAACTATTGATTCGCTGTAATGGCGATTGCACCTACTTTTATTTGTTTATATATAAACAAAAGCTGCATATGCATATAATTTATTCATGCATATTTTATTTTGAGCGGTTTGGAATTCTTATATTCAGTTTATTAAATTTTTAAAGAAGACTTAACCCTAATTGGAATAGTGCAATTAATGTTAAAAATTTCGGATATACGATTCTCTTGTTTTATCATTTGGAATTTATATGTAAAACTTAATACTTCGAAAGTAGGAAAAAAAAGGAATTGTTATAACTGTTAATTAAATCAAAATAATTTCGAATTTAATTTAAAAATGATTTTTTTGAAAAAAATGTATTTAAATTCGAAAAATTGAAATGCAATTCGTGCCATTGAAAAACTACATGTATAAATTTTTAGATGGTATAGAAATAATATGTTCTTATTATGCGTTCAGACATTAAATTCTTAGGAAAACACATTTATCTTCCAATTATTGAAAAGCGTATCCTTACCCCTTTAAGTGTGTGTAACTATTTTTTATAACATAATTCTTGTTGCTTTTATTATTAGTGACACTTACCATGGACAAGCCTGCTGATGCATCACCGCATTTAAGCCGAAATAAGCGTCTCTCGTTCGAAGTAGCATCAACTAGGGCCAAGAGCACGACTTTAGCTACATACTCATCACATTCGCTTGTACAGCTCTTTTTTACAGGGCTCATTAACAGGTCTCAGAGATAGAACACAGAAGAACAACCATGCCCGAACAGGGAATCGAACTTGGGACTTCCAGATCACGAAGAAAACGCACTACTTCTGTGCCAGGACGCCGTCATAACGCAATTAAACTTCTTAATGCCAAGACAATTGTAAACCAATTTCGTTTGGCTGTGACAAAAAGCCGTAAGTTGTAGGAGGTGTAAATAGATAAAAAGGCATTTCATTTTGCATATTTCTACATATAATAAAGAGGAAAATATGTTGGCACTCTACGGATTAGAACGTTTGATTTCGAACTATCATGCAGACTTTTACAATTAGTAACATATACATCCCAGTTTTTTTAAAATTAGAAATGAGATATGTAAATGATTCATAAAAACGCAATTTAAAAACACACAAACTGTTTGTTAGAGGCGTAGTCAAATAATTCTTTTGCTCCTTGTGAAAATAAATTTGGATTCTAAACTGAAAACATGTTCAAAGTACAAACTTATTCCATACCAATTCCAATTTTTCCCCGCCAGAATTCTCTCTGTATATCTATTTATCCTGTTGTCTTTATAACAACTAGCATTATTATAATTAATAAAAACGTAATTTTTAAACAAGCCAACCATTTATAATATAGCTACATTATAAAATTATTACTATTAATATTATTTTTGCGTCTGGTGAAAATAAATTTATATTTTATACTAAAGTTATATTTAAAGTACAAACTCGCTTCATGATAATTCTGAATTTTTCTGTTTTAATTCTGTTTTTATCTGTTTATCCCGTCATTGTTTTTATTACAATGTAACATCATTACGAATTATAAAAACGTAATTTATAAACATGCAGACGATTTGAAATACTAGGAATGCGCTCATATTATTCCTTTGCTTCTGGTGAAAACAAATTTAGATTCTACAATAAAAACATATTCAAAGTATAAGTTCACTTCATACAATTCCAAATATTGTTCCTCAGTATTCTGTGTATATCTATTTATCCTGTCATTGTCTTTATTTCTACGTAGCGTCATTATGATTTATAAAAACGTAATTTATAAACATGTAAACGATTTGTTATACTACGGGTAAGATCAATTCTTTTGCTTTTGGTGAAAATAAATTTAGATTCTGCTTTAAGGTATGTTCAAATTACAAACTCATTCTGCACCAATTCCAAATTTCCAATTTACACCAAATTTACATTGTCAGAATTCTGTGTACACCTATTTATCCTATCATTGTCTTTATTTCTACGGAGCATCATTACGATTTATAAAAATGTAGCTTAGAAACATGCAAACGATTTGTAATACTAGGAATGCGATTAATTTATTCTTCTGCCTCTGGTGAAAATGAATTTAGATTCTGGACTATAGGCATATTTACAATACAATTCCAAATTTTCTTACTAGAATTCTATGCATGACTGTTTATCCGTTATATACATGCCAAACATTTGTACAATTATTAGTGTTATTTTTGCCTCTGGTGAAAATAAATTTATATAAACTCCCTCTATGGCCATTCTGAATTTTTTTTGCTTGAATTCTGTACATATCTGTTTATCCTGTCAATGTTTATTATTACAATGTAACATCATTACGAATTATAAAAACGTACTTTAAAAAAATACAAACAATTCGTAATACTAGGAATGTGCTCAAATTATTCTTTTGCTTCTGGTGAAACTGAATTTAGATTCTACACTAAAGACATATTCGAAGATAAGTTCACTTCATATCAGTTCCAATTATTGTTCCTTAGAATTCTGTAAATATCTGTTTATCCTGTCATCGTCTTTATTTCTACGTAGCAACATTACGATTTATAAAGACCTAAATTATAAACATGTAAACGATTTGTTATACTAGGGTTAAGATCAATTTATTCTTTTGCTTTTGGTGAAAATAAATTTAGATTTTGCTCTAAAGCTATGTTCAAATTATAAACTCATTCAGCACCAATTAAAAGTTTTCACTGCCAGAATTCTATGTACATCTGTTTATCCTGCCATTATCTTCATGTCAGCGTAGCGTCATTATGATTTATAAAAACGTAATTTATAAACATGCAAACGATTTGTAATACTAGTAATGTGATCAATTTTTTCTTTGCCTCTGGTGAAAATAAATTTAGATTCTGCACTAAAGGCATATTTACAATATAATTAAAAATTTTCTTGCAAGAATTCTATGTATAATGTTTATCCGTTATAAACATGCCAACCATTTGTACCATTATTGCTGTTATTTTCGCCTCTGGTGAAAATAAATTTATATTCTATACTAAAGGTATATTCAAAGTACAAACTCAGTCTATGGCAATTCTGAATTTTTCTGCTTGAATTCTGTGTATACATCAGTTTATCCCGTCATTGTTTTTATTACAATGTAACATCATTACGAATTAATAAAAACGCAATTTATAAACATGCAAACGATTCGTAATACTAGGAATGCGCTCAAATTATTCTTTTGCTTCTGGTGAAAATAAATTTAGATTTGAACTAAAGGCATATTCAAAGTATAAGTTCTCTTCATATCAGTTCCAAATATTTTTCCTCAGAATTCTGTGTATATCTGTTTATCCTGCCATTGTCTTTATTTCTACGGAGCATCATTACGATTTATAAAGACCTAATTTATAAACATGCAAACGATTTGTAATACTAAGAATGTGATCAATTTATTCTTTTGCCTCTGGTGAAAATAAATTTAGATTCTGAACTAAAGGCATATTTACAATACAATTCCAAATTTTCTCTGCTAGAATTCTGTGCATAACTGTTTATCCTGTCATTGTCTTTATTACAACGTAACATTATTACAAAAGTTAGATGAAAAAAAATAGCAGTAAAAATTTTTGACAGATAAGCACATAATTCCGGTAACGGTTATTTAATATTCTTTCTTACTTTTATTTTTATGATTTTTTTTTGCTCCCTTTGAATAACCCATTATGCTTCTTCTATTACTCCCATTAGGGAAACCTTTTCCACCTTTTCCCGTGTGGAACAACAAAAGATAAGCTTTTGATGTATTAGCGTCCGCGAATTCTTTATTTGCGTATCGTTCTGCAAGGGGAGGAAGAAAAAAAAAAAGAATAGATGAACAAGAAAATGATGCAGCAGCAAGCATAATTATGCGAGCGCAGTCAAATTTTTATTCAGTTGTGTTTACTTTCACATCGTTTTATTATTGTTCCCTTTTTCTTTATTTCGTTCCAAGTTTTTTTCCCCCTTCTTCTCTTTTCCCTTTTCCTTTTTCAGCAGAAAACTTACGAATGATAAAAATTATTAAGACATTTTGAGAACAGATAAGATTTATCTCGTAAAAAGGCCTCGTTAAATTTTAAATAGGACTGGAATTGAAAAAAAGAAAGAAAGAAAAGAATAGAAACGAACAAAAAGTAAAAAAAGGGGGAAGACGAAATCAAAGCAGTTTAAAGTAAATAAATGAGAAACGTTGTGCTTTCTGAAATCGTTTGCTTTTTTTAAATTCTTTTTTTAAAACTTTTTTTCCACTTGTTGACTTTTTTTCTGAAGTTAAAAAAAATAATAAATGTTAGATTCGAACACTAAATTCAAAATATAATACGTAAAGCATGTATTTCTTTTTTTTTACTATTTGCATTATCACATTCGTAGAAGCTGCTTTCTAAAAAAATTAATATTTTGTGAATTGCATTAAGCAACATTATCTTCTTTCATAAAATAGATATTTGCGCTGTAGTATAGATAACGCCCTTATGAGTCAAAGATAATTATAAAAAAATATGTAATTGAATAATTCATAGATTGTATTATTCAGTTAGAATAAATCAATCATTCGTTTTTCAGCAGAAAAAATATGAATATATTTTTACTCTGTCTTTTTATAATTTTATCTTTAAACTTACATTATGCATTCGTTTTTTACATTTGATAAATTTATATGTATTGTACTTCATTGATAATAATGTACATGTATTAATATCTCTAAATCTGGTATAAATTCCAATTAATTTCCTATTTTTATCTTAATTTTGCCATTATTAACCGCACTCTAAAATATTCTCTATTTCCTGATAAAATTCCCACGTTTTTATTTAATTAATTCTATCAGCACTCTACAAACAGCTGATCTCAGTATTTTCTCACGTTTCGAATGAAGGCATAAAAATCTTTAATGTTTACAACATTTTTTCAAACATACCATTTTTTCCCCAAAATCGGCATAAGGCAAAGAAACTCTTATCAAAATCTCTTAGAAAAACCAATGAAGGGAAAATGTTTGTCTTTTTTGAGATTGTATCGCTATGTAAAACGCCATCAATTTCATCATCGCTTCTTGTGCATAAGATGCCTAATGCAATAAATCGAAGTTTCAAAAATTTCTTCTCCTCAATTACGTGTCTGCTTAAAATATGTTTATACATATGCGCCTATTTCAAAAAAATAAATAAATTAGTTTCTGTTTAATTTCGCCTGAGCTTACCTCAAAATACAATATGTATAAAAGCGTATATAAATACAAAATACATGATATCGTATTTAAATACAAAATTCACGATAATATATTTAAATACAAAATAATAGCGCATTTAAATACAAAGTGCGCGATAGCGTATTCAAATACAAAATGTATAATAGCATATTTAATTACAAAATACATAATAACGTATTTAAACACAAAATGAATTATAGCGTATTTAATTACAAAGTGCACGATATCGTATTTAAATACAAAATGCATAATAGCGTATTTAAACACAAAATGAATGATAGCGTATTTAAATACAAAATACATAATAATGCATTTTAATACAAAATGCATAGCATGCGTATTTAAACACAACATAATGCTTATTTAAAGTTTGTTTCAGATCGTATTTTAGCATGATAAAGGTCCTAGTATATCATGATGTATTTATATATGCATGACTTAATTTTTTTAAAAATTCTGTAGGATAAACAGTTTAACTTAACAGAAGGCTGCATTATAGGAATCACCCCCCCCCAAAAAAAAGAAGAGAAAAACCTTACACCACATTTAGTAATTTGGAAGAAATGATTGTTTGATAATATATAGAATAAATATAAGATAGTTTGAATTATAAACTAAGCGTAACCGATTGAATAAAAAAAATAATTTGTTTTTGTAATCCATGCTTTAGTGATAAGAATCTAATTTCATGTAGGAAAAAAGAGTAAAATGTAAGCTAATTTTCATAAACAAATACTGACAATTCAATTTATAAAAGCCACCAATAAAAATATTTTTCATGTAGTAAATTTATGGCATTAAAATTAGATGAAAATAAATTTTAAAAATATTATTATTATATATTCGATAATTATACATTTTTAAAAATGAATTGGAAAGACTAATTTTTAATTTTAATTAATTCCTGCTTTTTCTATTTTAACTCATGACTTATCATTTTAAATATTATGGAACTCGCTAAAAGTTTTTCTCTAATTTGCTACCAGATGGCACCATGCGAGTTGAATCAAATTTTAATTAAATGAATCAATCATTGATAACTAAATTTTCACATTTCTTTGATGCGACGTCACTTTTATCAAGAAAACACGAATATACATGATTAGAGAAACACTAGTTCGAATCTAACTCATCAGAAAATGAAAAAAAATTATTATATTTATAAAATACATTCTTACGAGAAAATAAATGCATAAAAATGGTATTAATTGAATTTTTTAATACAAGAAATCGATCCACATAACTATGTTTCTTAATAGTTTTCGGGTGTGCCTGATTGATAAATTTGTCATTTCGGATTCCATTTACTGAAACTCAATAAATAATTGATTATATATGATTAATAAACAAGCAAATTTAATTATCGTTTAGCATTTCAGCGTGATGATTAAATAATGGGCGTAACAGAATATTACTTTTTATATTGGTATGGTGTCTTTGGACTCTGAAAGTTATGATAAATCATCCTTCAAGTGTCATTCTTTAAGATAGACCGACCATGAGCTACATATAAAAAATTAATTTAATAAGAGTTAATTTTAAAATGTCACTGAATATACTTTAGGTGACTTGAATAATCATTTACAGGTGGGTTTTTAATGTTCGAAACCAAATAGTTTGAGTTTACAGATTTAATAAATTGCTTACGAGACGGGAACAAATTCGCTCCTGAATACAAATATTCTTTTAGTGAAAGCTTTTCGACTTAGACATGAGAATTAATGTAGTTGATATTGATCTGGTCACAATTTAAGTGCAATTAATACAAAAATTTAGACAGTCTAATTATGTCTGTAAATCAAAATAACTAAAAAAAAGATTAAAATGAAATCTGCTTTGTATAGTTCAATATATCATGCCAGAACATCATTTCTTGAACGGTCAAGCACCAAATGCTCGTGTAAATTAAATTATATTTTTATTCATTTTAATCGTTTCATCGAATGAGTAACTTTAGTATTGCAAACGATTCAAAAAAAACTTTGTCTCGCATTTGCTGTTTAAAAATATATTCCATTTCCTATTTATTTCCTTTCATATAATCACGTGTTCAAAATGACATTTTTCTAGGTTTTATTCGCTATAGTAATTAACATTTTTTTTAATCAGAGCTTTTGTAAATACAACGGCAATGCGTTATTAAAAGCTGATTTTTTGAAGTGCTCGTGCAGATAAAAAAATTTCAATTTTTTTGCTTACTGATTTTTTATTTTTTATCTACCAATTTTTCTTGACGCAAAAAACCTCATTTCTAAAGCGACATCATGTTCTGACCTGATGAAAAGTAACATTTTTAAAACTAACAGGGCAGCGAAAACTTATTTTGAATAATTGATCAATTATAAAGTATATATAAAAGTTGTTAATTTTAATTAATAATTTCCTTGTAAAACTTAACTTCTACGCTAAAGTTAAATTTATTATTAATGAAAAACAATTCTAAAAATTTATTAAAACTATCTTTAAAAAAACACCAATTCACTCTGAAAAAATTTGCCAAATCTTCCTTTTACAATGAGAAAAAAGCACATGATAATTATTTGCAGTACCACTGTAAACGAATTGAATTTCAATTTTTAACTTAGATAAATATTGTAAAAAATTATACATAAAAATGATTTTAATTAGATAAAATGAATCATTAAAATTAGATAAAAAAACTTCCATGGCAAATAAATCGGTTTCATACAAAAAGACTTTATTTTTAATTCTATCATATTTATTATTAAATGTATTCTTTTGCTGTAATATTTTCCGAAATTTATCTTTATTTTTCAATTAATTCAAATTATAATAGAAATTTCAAAAAATACATTTTATACATAAATTTCTTCTCTCTAAAATGAGTTTTATCAAATTTCGTGGTTCTTGACCTAGTGTTATATTCTGAGGAGCGCCAATCAACACTCAGACACCTACTCACAGGATACATGTTCTTTTTTCTCATTAATAGAGATATGCTTTAATACACAATTTCAGTATATCCAAGATTAAATTCCTTAGTAATAAAATATTTTTTGTTCCCTTTTTTATTCTTTTCGTAAATAATTTCGAAAATTCATCCTTTTTTCCTCTGAACTATTTATATTTCCTTAAGGAAAAGACAATTGCTCAACTGGATTAAATAAAAAGTAATATTTAATACATTTCTTAAAGAATTATCACAAAATTCGAATATTTTTCATTATACATAATAAGAAAAAAGAGGTAAAAAAAGCAAGAGAAAAGAAATTATAATAATAAAAAATGTCTTCGTGGAATTTGCTGTCTTGTAAAACAAATTAAAACTTTCGCTTCTGAATAAATATTTTCTCTTGTGTATTAATAAAAATTCTCAGTTTTTTTCAGTTGCGAAAATGTTTTTTCCTTTTGTTTTGTTTTGTAAAAGCAAGTTGACAAAACGATATAAACTACATTAGTTTTTTTTAAAAAAATAATGTCAGTTTTTTTTACCGTTTGACTAATTTATTATTTTGCTAAATGTCGAATTTCTAGAGCAAATCCATTTCTTTCTTCATTTTTTAAAAAAAAATTCAAAATCTGTTCAATTTCTAACGAATTTTTAACATATGTCTTTTGTGATTACTACGGCTTTCGCTTAGCATAACTTAATTTGTCCAATGAAAAAAAAAGAGCTTTAAGAAGGTTTTAAAACTAAAGAGTGACAATTTCTTTATTTTTATTCAAATGCAAGAAAAAAGTCGTCTTTTTAATAATTAAACATAAATATTTCGGCTTTTAAAAGAACTAAGAAAATTTTATAATTTTCATTTAGAAAATGCCCAGACGAATTATAACTCATTCAAGAGAAAATTTGCTAACACAAAAGGAAAAAAAAAGTTAATAAACGCATTAATTAGTCGTAGTTTTTAAAAACGTTTTTATATTAAGCTTTCTTTGAGTTAATGATATTTTTCTGCATGCGTCAATGTATTTTTCCCCCTCTCTTTTAATCTTTTGTTGTTTATTTTTTATTTAATTTTGTAAAGAATTCATGGAATTTGGAACTTAAAAATAAAGAAAGATGCAACAATCAATGAGAAATCACTTTTAATTTATTGCGTGAAAGGTTTGTACTTAATACCTTTGTCAGCCTGTTGATTCATCAAAGAAATATTTTTATATTAAGTTTATTCTAAATTTATTTCAACAAACAAATTAAAAATAAATGTAAATTTAAGTTGATAAGTAAATTTAAAAAGTTGGGGGTGGATTGTGCTTACGCTTTAATTTGTATATTTTGTCTTCTTTAATAACATTTTTAAAAGAGAAACTATTTCAGATTCATTTCAAAGCGCATTATTAGTAGCTAAATGCTTTTGAACGCGAGTATTAGTTTACAAAGTTGTGCGAAACATGCTAAATTCTGTAAATTAAAAGAATTGTGATGAAGAATAGCATGATGAATGTGCAAAAGTGAATGTTGTGAGTATGTGAACATTAAAAAAAATATTCTTTAATAGTTTTGGGGGGTTATAGTAGTATGTATAGCATATTGGAGTTAGAAATTCATCTATTCAGTAATCAAAATTAGTTTATTCTGTTTTATAAAATATAAAATCAAAGTAAAATTTAACCTGAACGAACACAAAAGTAAAAATGAAGATTAAAATGAAATCTGCTATGCCTATTTCATTGTATCACGTCAGAACCTAATTTATAGAACGGCCAAGCACCTCGTGCTTGTGCAAAATAAATTATATTTTTATTCATTTTAATGGTTTCATTGAATGAGCCACTTTAGTATCACAGACTATCCAAAAAACTTTGTCTCGCATTTATTCTTAAAAAAAACACGTTTTTTACTTATTTTTTTCATATAATCACGTGCTCAAAAAGACATTTTTCTAGGTTTTATTTGCTGTGGTGATTAAATTATTTTTTTAAATCAGAGCATTGGTAAATGCGATGGCGACGCGTTAATAAAAACTGATTTTTTGAGATGTTCCTGCTGATAATAAAATTTCAATTTTCCGCCTACGGATTAAAATGTTATTTAATTATTGAAATGTTTATTTTTAGTACGGATTAAAATGTTTATTTATTTTTTATGTTATGTAGATTTTTTCTGAAGCCAGAAAACCTCATTCCCAAAACAATATCATGTTCTGACATGACAAAAAAGTAACATTTTTAAAACTAACACGGCAGTAAAATCTTATTTTGAATTGAAAAATTTGATATCAATTTCATTTCTATTTATTTCACTTTCTATTTCAAAATTACTTTTAAATTCAATTTGATATACAATTAATTCGATAAAAAGTTATTTTTTAATGCTATAATGGTATAATAAACAAATTTGCATATCATCATCGTTATATATATATATATATATATATATATATATATATATATATAACAACGAAACAGTTTTATAAGATATACATTACGGATTGACATTTTAGTTATTAAATTAAGACGATACACAAATGTATTTAGCGCATTTGCTGCTATTCCTAAAAACATAATGGAACATAGATGAATCAAAAACAGAAGTAAAAGTGAGAAATAAAAAAAAAATACGATAGTGAAAATAGGAAAGAACCTAAATAAATCAAAAAAATTTAAAAAAATTTTGGGTCACAAAAGGGTTAATTCTTTAGTTTAACCCTTTAGAGAAAAAAAATCCACCTTTTATTGGAATTCCTGCCTGATGGTGACCCTTGAGAAAGTCATCAGGCCAATTTTTTTTAAATTGATTTCTTTAGGTTCTTTCCCATTTTCACAATTGTATTTTATCGTATTTATCGTAACCATTAACATATTTGCCTCGGCCACTATGGGAGAATATAGCGAGACATCTAGGAATGCGATTGGAGTCTCCGGCGTAGATTTGAGAATGCGCAGGAGAGGGCAGATGCTCTAGTAAAGAGCACCGTCCAATTTACGTGACAGCGAAGACAGGATGGAATTCACATTGCAAAATTCGGCGAATTCGAATTTGTGGAGTAGCGAGGTATTATCCTATTATCCGATTTCTGACAACGGAATGTTTTACTGTCTGTCCATAAGGAGATCTCTGGCCGACAGTCGTTTATATTTACGGCGGGCACTATAGAAACAGGCGTCTATAGGGAGAATCCATTTCGAATGGGTGGAATCGAACCGAAGTCTGCGGGGTTATTCTTTATCTTGGCGAAAAAATGAAGCGATAAAAAAACTATTGCTCATTCGTCTTCTTGCTTTTACGGCAGTGGCTCGTATCTTCATATTTGCTTAGCTTACTTCTTTTATATTTTATTAATATTTTCTTAGGTTAATATTAACTGCATTTCATTATTTAATAATTTTTGTCTCTTGAATTTTGAGATCCTTTAAAAGGCTTTTTCGATTTAAGAATGGAGAGACTTAAAAATCACAAGCACGTAAAATTGTGCATAATGTTATAGAATTTTGCTTGAAACTTGCTGAAAATTCTTATTGGGAAAAAGATGGGGTTTTAGAAGAACTAGTAGATGAACTAGTAATTCAGATTGGAAGCACTGAATCGGATTCCGATTCAGAAGAAACGGAATCTTGTGACAGTGATTTAGAATTCTTTTAATTGAAAGTACACAACTGTCACACGATCACTGCTAGTTTTGCACTCTTTTAATAATAATTAATGTGTTTTATAAATGAAAAGAGAATTTTAAAATTGCTTTTTTTGTTTCATTTCAATTAGTTTAATCGTAAGTTATAGAAGATATAGAATTTTATTTAGTTTATTTCCTGAATCTACGAAATTTATTTGATTCCTTTTTGTTTATTTGTTTTTCTATTTTTTCATTAATGTGCTCTTGTTTTCTGTTATTCAATATGTCGATAATCAAAAGTTTCAGCTTAACATACTTTTGATTATCCTTATTTGATTATCTTTAAAATCTGATAAAATGTAATTGTTAATTTTGAATTTCGAAAAATAGTATATATATCAAAAATAAATAAATAAATTTATTTTGGAGAGGTTTTAAGCATATTTAACAATGGATATTTTACTTTGTAACAGCAACCTTTTATGAAAATTATGAAATAATTACGATTATTATGTTATTACTTTTATGTTGAATTAGACAGATTACTTCGCGTTTGCTGCGGAGAATTTGATCTTAAGTAGTTACATAAATTTAAAACAAATAAAATGAAAATTAATTTTTTGTCATGTTAGATTCTACTTCAGTTTTTCTATTTGATTTTCGCTGTTCCTTCTGTACTAATCAGAAAGGAATTTCTATATTATTCTAACAGGAATAATATATTTTTTCAAAATTCCAAGTACGCAAATGATTTTCAGCCCAGTGAATTATTTTCCGAATTTGCTTTCAAAAATTAAAGGCAATATATTGATACCGCCAATTAGGCGCTAAACGCGCCAACGTAAGAAACTTGAATGAATTTCTACCTCTGCGAAATGGACTCTTCCTACAGTAACCTGTTTCTATAACGCCCGCCGTAAACATAGACGACTGTCGGCCAGAGATCTCCTTATGGACAGACAGTAAACCAGCCTCTATTCATGGCCGGATGGTCAACGTACGCGGGGAACACTATGTGTCAGACAAATCAGTGGGAAAATGAAGTGCCCGTCTTCGTGTGAGTTTGGTTGATGATCCGAGACCAAGCGAAGCAATCACAGTCATCACGGCCAATCTCACCGACAAGGCGGATGACTTTGTGCGAAGTGATTGGCATGCTACGTTACGGTGAATGTGGATGTCAGCATTGGAACAGTGTGGACAATTGTTTACGATAGGCTGCGTTATCTGAAGATGTGCGTGCAGTTGGTTCCGAAGCAGATGATTGACCAGCACAAGAAACTACGTGTGGGGTTAGCTCATCAACATCTGTTTTGGTATCATGAAGACCCCGCCTTCCTGGAGCAGATCGTCATAGATGATGAGAGCTGGTGACAAAGCCAGAGACAAAGCAGGACCGTATGCAGTGAAAGTATATTGTTACTGGATGCGCAGAAGGGAGAGCGATTGGCGACGGCGTCAAAGAGCTTGGCGCCAGCTGGGTTGGTTTGGCGAAAGGAATAGTCTGGCAGCCGCTGGATCTCCCGCGGTAATTTCCGAAGTTTCACGGCTCCTTCGTCCGGGTATATAAGGGACGGGTTGCCGTAATGTGGCAGTTCCTCTCGGAGGAGTAGTCCGCTCGTTAAAGGAGCGGATTACTTTTCTCTCTTGTTATTAGTGAGCTGTGTTCACGTTTGCTGTTAACTTTGTGTTATCGAGCTCGCTGGGATTTACTGTTTGCTGTGCTATACGATAGCTGTTTTGCAAACGTTGTTTATTGTGCGTAAGGCTTGCATTTACGCTGTTGGTGACTGTTGACTGCTGGATTGTGTTTATCTGAAGTTTTACTTTCTCAAGTCATCCTGAAAATAGCTGTAAATAAATTTGTTTGTGAGTCCTCAAGTAAAGTCCATTCAATCCGAACCCGCTACGATAAAAATCGTAGAAATATGTCCTCACTTCCCCCTAAAAAGTGCAAAGACGTGGTGTTGCTCACCGTCTTTTTTGACCTCCAAGGTATGCTACTTGTTGAATTCCTCGAGCAAAGAAGAACCATTAACTTCGATGTGTACTGTTAGACACTCCGAAGACTACCCTGGTCCATCAAGAACACGAGACCGGGGTTACTCACAGAGCGTGTGACTTTGCTCCATGATAATGCACATCCACACGTCTCCAGATTTACACACGCGGAACTGACCAGTTCAAGTGTGAACAGTTCGACCTTCCACCCTACAGCCCAGACATGTAACCGTGCGATTTTCCTGTTTTTGGTCCCCTGAAAAAACATCTGAAAGGGAAGCACTTTAACTAGGACGACGAACTCAAGGACGCTGTGAAGGACTGGGTCTCGTCACGGTCACAGAAATTCTTCGGCTCGTTTATCAATGGGATTGTTGAGCTCAGATCTATAGTGTTTCAATAAAGTCTTCGTTGATAACAGCAGTGTCGTTTCGTACCTTTTCATTTGAGAATCCCTCGTATATATCATTTAAAAACTGAAAAAGTGAATAACCTGATCTTCAAAGGTGGGTAGTTCAAAAATTATGATTGAAATAAACAAATCCGCATTTCCTTAACTTAAAAAATAATATATTAAACATATTTTTCTATTCTATTCATAAAAAGATTTTTATTATTACATTTTTAATACTCTAGCTAATGTCATCTATTGAATGTTCTGCGGTGTTGTAAATATTAGTTAATCTTTAATTCTATGTAAACTTAATTTATTGAGATTATAAAGTCCTTTTATTATGTAAATGTCTCGATATGCCTCTGTATCAATTATTAATATATAGTATCTTTTCTCCTCACTTTTCTTCAGTGAAGAAGGAGGAGGGAGGGGATATTAATGTAAATCGTATTAACTTCAGCTGATAATTTAAACATTTAGCAACATGTGACATTATCACATTGATAGAGAGCTAATTTTCTCTTGAAAGCTTTACGCACTTGTGCACATTAAATTGCATTTTGAGTTTATATTTTGTAAAACGGAATAACTTAGTTTTGTCTAAAGCATAGGTGGCTTTCTGATTCCAGCAATGTGATACAAACAAATTTATTGAGTGGAAAGAAAATACACAAGCTTTGAAATTTGGGTTTATTCTCTGCAACTAGAATTGATGCTATGGTACAATACTCCTTTAGATTTTTTTTTTAATTATACATTTAGGAAGTTATTTTTTTTTCTCAGATTGTTACAGTATTGATAGCAAAAAATAAGTCTTACAATTAATGCAATTTTGATATCTTTCTTCAAACCCACCATTTGCCAAAGATCAATCATTTAATAATTAGCTCATTAACATTAACATTTTTGAGCTGTCATGTTCACATGTATGACATGTTCATAAGGGCCCGACATAGCCCAGTTCGGGCCCGGGGCAAACTTTTCTTGGGGGCCACCTCTGCTTCATTACTTTAGTCATGAAAAACATTCATTAATAAAAGGAAACGTAAAACTAAATTTCTATTCTATTTGGGGCCGTCAGAGGCTGCCCTGTACGCCTTAGTCAGGCCCTGATGTTCATACAGGTTCACATCTATAAATTCTTTGTGAATAGCAGCACACCAAATCCTCTTAGTTCAGTTTAGTTAAGCTATTTTAACCCTCTGTATAGTCTCTTTCGAAACAGCATGAAAGGTATTTGAGGACAGATCTCTTAAAGTTGAATCCTGTCAGGGCTTGACTAAGGCAGGGGCATACGGGGAAGCTGCCCCGGGTCTCAACATAAGTGGGGCCCCCAAATCAACTAGAAATTTTATTTTACGTTTCCTTCTTTAATGAATGTACTAAAGTATTGAAGCAGAGGGGGCCCCAAAAGAATTTTTGTCCCGTATCCCAACTAGGCTTAGTCGGGCCCTGATCCCAGTTAAATACCGATTATAGCAACTCAGCTGTAATCCCTTTCCAAACTTCCGCACCATACCAATGGGAGAACAAATAACCCGTGACGTCAAATTCAATGTACACAAGAGCTGTATGCATGTCAGATATTTAGAGGAATCGGGTCTTGAACTTGAAACACTGCGATTGGAAAGCTTAGACCTGACTACTTGTTAACTTTCTTAGCCAAACACGCTCTTATCTGGCTCCTTGTGATTTTCACACGCTGTGATCGTAAACATAGGCATATTTCCATGAATGTTTTTTTTTTCACTCTAAACATGTTTATAAAAAGGAGACCCCCCCCAAAAAAAACTCATGGTAAAATTTTCTGATGATCACAAAACACTTTTTTTATAATGCTGTTATCCCCAAACCTGGATCTTACTATTAGTCAACTTTAAAGGCCAACCGTGCTCTCGTCTGACTCCCTGCGATTTCCAGACGCCGTAATCATAAACACAGGTATATTTCCATGAATGTTTCTTGTTTCTCAATTTAAAAAATCTATAATATTGGGAACCATAAAATCTTTAGGTCAAATTTTCAGATGGTCACAAAACTCCTTTTTTATGCCTCATTAAAAAAAATTTATAAATCACATTTACTTACTACAATCACAAACAAATTTTTTTCATTTTCTATACCTATATTAAAGAAAGAAAATGCCAACTTTCTGGCACAGAAGTAGAGCGTCTTCCTCGTGTTCGAGCGTGGCTGTTCTTCTGTGTGCTATCTGTGAGATGTGTGACTGTGCCCCCTAGTAAAAAGAGGCTGTATAAGCGACTGGAATGATTGTGTAGCTAAGTCGTACTCTTGACCCTAATTGGCGCTACTTCAAAAACAGGAGACGCATATCTTCAGCTTAAAAACTGCTGATGGGCTTGTCCATGACAAATGCCAAAAGTAACAACAGCAACAAGAAATTTTTTAAAACTAATTTTAAGTTTGCAATAACTATTAAAAATCTATTAACGATTTCATTCTCTATTTAAATGTGAAAAACTACGAATAGAACATTTTCCAAAAATCGAATCAAGTATTACTTGATTTCTCACCGATCACATATTCAACATTTTTATTACATAAAACTGCCAGTGATAAAAACGCCTCTTTCCACCGATGAGCTACGCGTGGTGAATGAGCTGTTCCTATTCACACTGATAAGAGAGGATAATAACCGGAATTAAAAGGCGAAGTGTTATCATCGGATAGCACAATGTTTACATCACACAGACATGCATTTTCGAAAAAATACTAAGCTTCTTTAAGTGATGACCTAGATTTCTTTGATAACAAAACCGGCTCTATTTCGCTTCTAACTCGAAAAACTGATTATGTAGATGAATGTGGCGATATTTATAATAATGGACGAGTTTGTTGTAATGTTGAAGTGTTAATGCCCATTTTATAACAGTAGTCTTGTGTTTCAGAGATAATCCAAAACTCTAATTAGTTCCATTTTAATTTTATAACCTCTTTATTTAGAGAGCTTATTCATATATCATCTCTATTAATAATAAAGAAAATGTATGTGTGTGTGTTTTGGCGTTCTATCCAGCAAACCATTGGAGCAACAAAATTTGGCTCATACAAAAATCGATTAGCGATTTTTGGAGAGTAACAAAGTAGCACTCGTAATTCTTTATTTTTAAATTTAATTAATTAAAAATCAAACGAAAGTGTGAAGGTTTTTTTTCCCTTTTTAATAATTTGGGAATAAATTACAGCTCATTGATAAATTTTACAACATATGAAAAAAAATTTCAATGTTACTAATTGAATTAGTGCACAATTCTTCTTAATCTCTTATAGCTTTAAAAATATTTTTAACTATAATTCGCGTTCTTTTTATAGTTGCAATGAAACTTGGACCGTCTTTTGTTGTTGTTTCAAATATTATTAACATGTTAGAACATGATGTTGTTATTGGGATGAGGTTTATGGCCTCAGCAAAAATCCGTAGGCGAAAAATAAAAATTTTATTATCTGTACGAGCATCTCAAAAAATTAGCTTTCAATAACGTATTGCAATTGCATTTACAAAATTTCTGAATTAAAAATAAATTAATGACTACCGCAAATAAAACCTAGAAAAATGTCATTTTGAGCACGTGATTATACGAAATGAAATAAATAGGAAATGGGATATTTTTTTGAAACAATCAATGCGAGACAAAGAATTTTTTTGGATCGTTTGCAATACTAAAGTGACTCATTCAATGAAAAAATTAAAATGAATAAAAATATGATTCCACTTGCACGAGCACGTGGCGCTTGGCCGTTCAAGAAAGGATGTTCTGACAGGATACATTGAAATATGCGAAGCAGATTTCATTTTAATCATTATTTAATATGTTTATTTTAATTTCTAAAAAATTAAAGTAGGAAATTTTGTCTAACATTTTATATAATCATTAAGTTACGATTTAAATTCTTTATTAAATATTTTGATTTTTTAATAAGACGATAAATATTGTTAAGGATTTGATTTGGAAGAAGAAATTTTCTTTATGTATACATATTTTGTGAATTTAAATTATTGCTCTACTTTACTATAAGTTATTTTACATTGATTTTTTTATTGAAACAGTAAATTAAGCACATCTCCTCTGAGATATTATGTAAACTGTACAAAATAATCAGTTGATACTCAGAATTTTACCATTTAATTCCTTAATCCTTATTCTTATATTATTAAGAATATATTACTCGATACAACCAGAGATTTATTCGAATCGTTATTTTCAGTAAAAGAAAAGAACAAAAAAAAATGTGTTTTAACTGCCTGCCCTGTAAAACGTACATTCAACCCATTTTTGATTTTTTTGTAAATATTTCTGAAATTATAAAAACTTTGAAAACAAATTTTATATAATAAAAAAAAATTCAAATAAATCACCTTGGTTCTTATTTTTAATTAATTCTATTCCTCAATTTTTATGTAAGTGGGAAATTTTTTTTATCATTAATCTTTTTTTTAAATCCCTTTTTTTTAATTATTCAAAAAACGTTTTTTTAATTAAAAATTGAAGGAAAAAGCGTGAGTAGAATATATAGCCTCAAACCGTGTCTGAACCAAATGTTTTTGAATTTTTTTAATGATCTGCCGATGAAATTAGAAAAGATCGTTAATTAATCGATAAATGATTTCCTAAATCAAATTTGGTTCGGTTTCAAATTAATTTGATTTATTACTTTTTGATAAGCTGAAAATGCTCATTCATTCAAATGTTATTAGAATAATAGTTCAAAACTAAAACAATACTGGATTTCTATTTAAATAAATTTGGCTAATTAATTTAATTATAAATTTGGCTAATTAATTTAAAGCATAAAATAAAACTTCTGAAAAATTACCGAGAAAAAAATTCTAGAAGTCATTACTTTTAAACAGTTGCTACTGTTGTTTCTTATGGCACTTGCCATGTACAAACGCGCTGACCGCCATCATCGATTTCAAGCCGAATGAGCGGTTCTTGTTTTTGAAGCTGCGCCAACTAGGGCCAAGAGTACAGCCTAGTTACACCCTCATCATATTCGTTTTCACATCCCCTTTTCATAGGAAGGCACATTCATGCACCTTACAGATAGAATGCAGAGCAACCATGCCCGAACCGGGACTCGAACCCGGGACGCCCAGCTCTCGGAGAAGACGCGCTACCTCTATGCCAGGACGCCGGCAGAATTCATCTACTTTGCCCGTTTAATAATCCGATTAAGAATGTTATTAAAAAACACGAAATATCAATATAGCCAAACTAAATAAAATTTATTCTATCCTTTTCAAACACGAGAATCTGCTATATAATCTTTTTTTTCTTTAAACCTTCTCATAGAATTATCTTAATATAAATATTGTTACGTTTTTAGCGTAGCGGATTCGGATTGAATGGACTTTACTTGAGGATAGCACAAACAAATTTATTTACAGCTATTTACAGGATGACTTGAGGAAGGAAAACTTCAGATAAAAACAATCAAGCAGTCAACAGTCACTTACAGCGTAAATACAAGCCTTACGCACAATAAAAACAGACTGCGAAACAGATATCTTATAGCACAGCAAACAGAAAATCGCAGCGAGCTCAATAATACAACGTTATAAGCAAACGTAAACACGGCTCACTAATAACAAGCGAGAGAAGTAATCAGCTCGCTACTACGAGTCGCTACTCTTTCGAGAGGAAATACTGAAACTGCGGCAACCAGTCCCTTATATAACCGAGCGAGCGAGCGTCCAAAAGCACGCGGGGCTTCATGAACGATCCAGCGGCTACCGGACTATTTTTTTCGCCAAATCCCCTCGGCTGGCGCGTTCTTCGTCAGCCGTCGTCAACGCCTTCTCCTTCGACGAGCTTCCGCGGCACTCGCCCGCAAGTAACAATATAATTAAGTAGACGGATTGAATAAAATTTGGCTGGCTTATTATTTATGACACGAGAAAAAAAATACTGTGAACTTTCCAAAACATAAAAGTTAGTTAAATATTCACTTAATTAGAAATTAATCAAAATTTTGTCCTTTTTTTCTTAATAATTTCAAAAAAAAAATTATTTGCGAAGAAATTTGCTAAACATCTATTTCAATGGTTAATTTTTATTTCTGCACAAAATTCTTCCAATTTTATTTTCTAAAAAAAATTAATCTCATTAAAATTACCATTAACTTTGAACTAATCCACTGTTCTCATTTTAAATTTTTGTTTTGTTTCAATACACCTCTTTGTAGAACTTTTCATTTGTTTCTAAACAGTTATTTAACAATACTAAAAGCAGCTGTTAATCATAGACATAAACTGAAAGAAGAAAAGAAAAACTCATGCGAACAAGTGAAACAGCTGTCCGACGACAGAAGCAGTTACAGATTGGAAAATTAACCACTGTTTTTCGGTGGGTTTTTTTTTTATCCCTGGCACAAAAGCTTCGGAAGAAATCATTTCGAAAAAAATTTACACTTGTTAAGATTAATTTTATTTTTTCGTGTTGCCTGTTTTCAATTTTGTGCAATTTTTCTTTACATTTTTCTGAATTCTTTTTAAAAATTCAATTCGGAAGATTTTGAAAATAAAATAATGTATAGGTACTCTTCTCTAGGGAAAAAAATCGTCTGAAAGTTGTTTTAAAATTAAAAATTCTACAAATTAAGGTACCCTACTAGGTTAGGATGAGAAAAAAATTACGTTTATATGAGGTTTTTTTTATTAATATAAAGATAAATGGAGGAATAAAAGTGGAATTATTTAAAAAAATACACATAAAGCCTTTCATTACATTTGATATGCCTTTCTGTAGTTTGAAAATTATTAGAGTATTAATTACTATTTATTATATTAAAAATTAAAAATTTGTACGTAATATTTGAAATTATCTGTGAAATATTCAGATTAAAATCTATATTTATATTAAAAAATCATACTAAATCCACTTCTAGAACCTTAAAGATCAAATTCATAAGAATTACATTCTGTATAACGTAACGAACTCTAATTACAAATTTCACTAACGTATCTGGATTATTTTTAGATATATGACGATTACTCGTACGTTAGAATTATCAAAAAAATCGTTCTTCTAAAAAATGTATTTAAAATTTTTAAAAGCTTAAAAATAAGTATTGCTTATGTGCTAGTAATTTGCTATAGCTTGATTTCTAATTGATACAGAGGCGAAATTGATATTACTAGAAAGAGAAGCAAACTTATTTTTTGAAATCGTAAAAAAACAAGAATGTGAATTTTCATCCAAATTCATTAATTGAATATTTAAAGGGATTCTCATTCTTTACAAAGCCGGATATTTGAGCTAATCTGACATATAAAGATGATTATTTCTTTGTTCGTACCTTATGCGAAGTTGTACCGTTCAAATCAATTGAGATGAAACTTGGTCAACTTATTGCTTGGACTTGCTCGAAGGTTACAGGCATAGTGAAATTACTCTGAAGAGCCAAAAACACTGGTGTACGGATGCGTATGCAAATAAAGAGATATAGAGCAATCAAAATACGATGATGTGGTCACCAACGCCTCTATAAGACAACAAATATCCTGCACAGATGTTAGATTGGCTACTGTGGCAACAATGGCAGGTTATAAAGGTTTAAGTGAGTTTGAACGTGGTATGATGGTTGGCGCGTAAGAGATGGGACATAGTATTTCCGAGGTTGCGATGAAATTTGGATTTTCCTGAACGATCATTTCACAAGTTTACCATAAATATCGGGAATCTGATAAAACATCAAATTTCCGACAGAATTGTGACTGGAAAAAGATCGTGCAAGAACGGGACCAGGGACGACTGGGGAGAATCATGAAACCAGCAGCGGCGGCAGGAATTTGCCGACGGAGAGGCAACACAAATCCGACAGGGGGCAAGCACAATATCTCTCATTTGGCTTCAAAATAGTTAATTTTACATTTAATTAAAGAAAATCAAGTATTATTTTGGTTATTTTTTTATTCAGATACTGGCCCTTCCTTTCATTGTTCATTGCACATTTGAACAAAAAAAAAAATGTTGTTATGCAATATCTTGTCAGATACATTGCCAAAATAAGTGCAAATTATAAGTTGAATGAATGACTATTTAATCAAATGTCGGAAATCTTCCGATTTCTTCGACACTCGTCGCATTGATTTTACAGTCGATTGATCAAAAATTGTCAATAAATTAGCCTATCACCTTTGTCGATTATATTGTCAAAAGTAGTGCAGATTATAAGCTGAATGAACGACATTTGAATCAGATGTCTGAAAATCTGCTTAACATAAGTGTTCGACGACCATTATTTTCAATTTTTAGGTCTATCAAAAATTGTCTATGAAAATACGGCATATTATTGATCGACCACCTTACCGAATATTTTGCCAAATAGAGCCTAAACAATTTAATCATTACTTGGATATTTCGATTGTTTACAATATATTGTTTTCAAGGAGGTTTTTAAATAATCATATTCAATAATGCGTACCTCTCTACAACCATCCTGAAATGGTGAACATTTTCGCCGACGAAACTAAATATCTCGCCGACGGGGGCAAGAGGCTACCGACAGGGGGACCATTGCCCCCCCCCCCTGTTATCGCCGTCTCTGCATGAAACGTGATAGAAGTGCAACCCTTCCTCAAATGGCTGCAGATTTCAATGCTGGACCATCAACATGTGCCAGAGTGCGAACCATTCAATGAACCATCATCGATATGAGCTTTCGGATTCGAAGGCCCACTCGTGTACCCTTGATGACTGCATGACACAAAGCTTTACGCCTCGCCTGAACCCCACATTGGACGGTTAATGACTGAAAACACGTTGCCTGATCTGACGAGTCTCGTTTCAGATTGTATCGAGCGGATGGGCGTGTACGGGTATGGAGACAACCTCATGAATTCGTGGATATGGCAACAGGGGATTGTCCAAGCTGGTGGAGGCTCTGTGATGGTGTGGGGCATGTGCAGTTGGAGTGATATGGAACCCCTGATACGCCTAGACATGAATCTGACAAGAGACTCTACGTAAGCCTCTTGTCTGATCCCTTGCATCCATTCATATCCGTTGTGCATTCCGAAGGACTTGGGGATTTCCAAAAGGACAGTGCGACACCCCACACTTCCAAAATTGCTACAGAGGGGCTCCGGGGACACTCTTCTGTCTTTAAACACTTCCGCTGGCCACCTGGATCCCCATATATGAACATTATTCAGCTTATCTGGGATTTCTTGCAATGTGCTGTTCAAAGAAGATCCCCACCCTCTCGTAATCTTATGAATTTATGGACAGCCCTGCAAGATTCATGGTGCCAGTTACCTCAAGCACTACTTCAGACTTCAGTTGAGTCCATGTCACGTCGTGTTGCGCCGTGTGCTCGCAGGGATCTACATGGTATTAAGCAGGTGTACCAGTTTTTTGGTTCGTCATGGTATTATATCTATATTAATAAAAATGAAACTCGAAATGTGTAGCTAAGCGCAAAACTGGAGAACGGCTCGACCGATTCGGCTACTTTTTTAAAAATATTTTCGTTAAGACACGAGGATGGTTCTTATGGAGAGAAAAAATGAGAAAACTTCGTGGAAAATAGTTAAAACGACACTTTTCTTACTTTCCCGCCAAAAATCTGCATTTCCTTCCCCCACACCAACTGAGTGAGATAGCAGGAAGTAATAAATTATCATTTGTTTAGAAAGAAATACGCGAAGTCAGTTGGTTTTCATTAGATAACAAGATGTTTAAAAAAGAAAGAAAATAGTTGCTTTTATTATTAGTCGGTATGAATATTTAATCTATGCCTGCTCAAAATAAGGTCTGGGCAGGGAAGAAAAAAAGTAATAACAAAGGGAAAAAAGTTTTTATAGAAAGAGAAGTAGTGAAGAAAAAGAAGGATAGAAAAGAAAAGAAGGGTGTGTGTGTCACCATTATTTCATCTGTGCGAGGCATTTTCCAAGCTGTTTTTAAACTTTCGCATCTCTTGAAAACCAATTGTGCCTTTATTTGTTTAGCGTGTTTGCATTTATGAAAATTTGAATCTCATTATTCTATAAAAACAGAATTTTAGACCTTTCCCTCCACTATTTAAGTAAAATATCAATTCCGGGAAAATCATTGCCCTGATAGAAAGAGAAAGACGAGTAGTAAAGTGAACAGATCATCTGAAGAAAATAATAATAAATAATACTATAAATGAATTATATGATTATCAAAATTTGTTTGGTTTAAAAATGTTTTGGTGAAAAACCTGTTATGAGACACAGCTGCATAAAATATTAGCGAGCATTAATACTGGCGAACCGACTGGTCGCCAAAGGCGGCTAGTGTCATATATAAAAATGACGATTTGTTTGTTCGTATTTTATGCGCTTCTGTACCGTTTATTTGATTGTGATAACATTTTAACTACTTATTCCTTGTACTTGCGCGAATATTATAGGAATAGTAACATTATCATATTTTATACAGGATAATGATTGTTTGTTTGTTCATATTTTATGCGCTGTTATACTGTTCAACAGATAGCGGTAAAAATGTGCTAATTTATTGCTTTGAACCTATAACATCCAGATTTTTCACATCTCCAGTTTTGTGTTGGATGCTCAATGATCGAACAGCCATGAAATATGTTTATTTTTGCTGAAGACGGAAAAACAAAATAAAAATTAAATCTGCTATGCATATTTCAATGTATCATGTCAGATCATCATTTCTTGAACGGCCGAGCACCACGTGCTCGTGCAAGTTAAATTATATTTTTATTCATTATAATTGTTTCATTGAATTATTAATTTTGGTATTGCAAACGATCCAAAAAACTTTGTCTCGCATTGATTGTTTTAAAACATATCACATTCCCTATATATCTTATTTCATATAATCACGTGCTCTAAATGACATTTTTATATGTTTTATTTGCTGCAGTCAGTAACATTTTTTTTAAATCAGAGTTTTTGTAAATACAACGTCAAAACGTTATTAAAAGCTGATTTTTTTTAAAAGTGTCCATGCATATAATAAAATGTTTATTTTTTGCCTTCGGATTTTTGTCAACGCCACAAACCTCATTCCCAAAATAACATCATGTTCTGACATGATAATAATATTATATACCCTAAAATATACTTGAATAATAAAGTTAAAAAAAGAATAAATATTATTTATACTACTCCTTCATATATACTTCAATTTCCCTGAATGTATTCATTGCCGATAAGAAAACAAATATCATTCTTTCTAACGGGTAACTATTTCAAATTTTAAAAGATATTTCCAAAATTATTTCTTCTGTGGGAGCAATGCAGCATTTACCAGCTAATACAAAATAAAAGCATAAAAAGGAAAAACTTTTTCGTAACCCATCATCCCTTTCAATCCGATCTCCTCAAAAAACTGCTTCAAAATGAACTCGACCTTATTATGTTTTTGTTTTTTCCCCCATCGACTGTAATTAATGATGACGATGACAATGGTTTATGTTTATAACAAAGGACAAGGGTCTAGCGCAGGGTCCGTTTTCACTTCCTCTGACAAATCGTTCGCATTTTTGCCAAAGCGCCCGAAGAAAAGAATGGAGGAAATAATCCTCCCATCGTTTCAAATACGCCACAATAGAGTTTTTGATGAAATATGACCGGATTCGCTGTGTAACCGAATACATCTTTGAGAGACAGAGACCCGCAAAGAAAAATGAAGGTGCCCATTGTAGTAATCCTCCGCGTTTTGGGTCCCTTTCTTTTATCTTACTTCGTTTTTGTTTTTTAGATGTGCAGTTGTGACTGAGGAGTTCAATAAGATGGAAGGTTTTATCTTTCCATTTTAATTAAAATCTATGTTTAAACAATAAAAATTAATTAATCGAAATTCGGTTGTATGTTTACTGATTTCTATACATATAACAATGACTTTTTTTTTATTTTTTAATTTACATGGAGAACACGATATTACGACCACCAAGAAATTCGACTCCGATATTTACCGATTCTTCATATTTTCAAACGTTCCTGGATTAGAAAAACCTGTTTTTGAAACTGTATCTGTTTGTCTATAGTTTTATTTGTTTAAAAAGACGACGATAAAAATATCTTTAACTCGGAGGTGGAAATATTATATGTAGCTTCTTAAAAGAATCTCTAAATCCTTCTCAAAATTTAGCTGAAAATTGTAGAAGGGAAATCTATCTGATATATTTATTTTACAGGTAATACTACAAAAAAAACTATATACATAAAAACATCATGCATATTTATTAATAAAATTCAAGAAGCGTGTTAAATTTTGGACCAAATTTGTCAAAAAGAGAATACTTTTTGATTTCTCACCAGCCATATTTGTAATCGCAATAATTAAAATACGCAACAATTTATTTTAATAAAATTTGGATACTTTTTATCGCCAAACTTTGAAATCTGTATCTGATTTTGAATTTAAATGATACAAAAGCAGTTGCTTAAAATGTATATTAAGTTATATTCGTCGTACTTATGCCACAGAGTGACGCATCTTCCCCGTCATCGGGCCGCCCTAGGTTTGAGTCCCCGTACGGGTATGTGTTGTTCTTCTGTGAGGCGTGTGAATGGGTTCAACCTGTATAAAGGTGCTTTGCAAGGAAATGTGATACATAAGTAGCTAAGTCGTATTCATAATCCTAGTTGGCGCTACTCAAAAACAAGAGACGCACACTCGGCTTAAATTTATTGACTGTATCAGCGAGCTTGTCCCTGGTAAGTGCCATTAGAAACAACAACAATAAAGCACAAAACTCGTCATGATACGTCACTACTTTGTGAAGTTACAGAGTATGACAAGCACACAACATTAATAGAGCTTTTTGAAGGAGTATCCAATTTCAGCGGATCATAATTTCCAACTCCTAATCTTTAATTAATTAAAACCTTGTTGGGATTGATTTAACCTAATGATCGTGAATATTAACAAATATTTTTTTTAAAATAGAGATGTGCTAGAAATGAATATATGTATTAATATTTATCATGATATAGTCAATTATTTATCGATCGTCTAATAAGCATCTAAATTCCATATTCATTTTCATGCAGCTCCTGACATACAAGATTGAGAACAATAGTGGCATTTGATGATGGGCCTTCTTATCCCCCCCCCCCCTCATTTCGACATTTTCGGATGCAGAAGAGAACAGAAGACTAGTAGAAGAATAAAAAAGTAAATTCTAGATTGTCTAAGTACACGAAAAAGTCTAGAGAAGAATATTCCCTATAGTTTTTCAAGTAAATTTTGCAAATTAAGAGCTTACAAGATATTTCGCTTTTTGATTTCTAGTATATTTTCATGATATGATGCATTTAGTATGAGAATGAACCCTAATATGATGCATTTGTGTTTTTTTCATGCATACAAGAAAAAGGAATTTTTTTTAAGACCCGTTCTTGTTGACCGAACGATAGAAAAATATAAAACGTATCTATAATTTTCCATTAAAGATTATATACCAAATTTCATTCATCCAACTCTGCCTTTTTATTTTCTCAGAACCAAAGTATACTAAGAATTATACAAGTATACGAAGTATACAAGAAGTATTGTATTTGTCAAAAAATTAACTCGAAATTTTGACCAATCTATAATATACAGCCCTTCCTGTTTTTTAAAAACACATTTTTGCGAATTATGTTTGTCTGTATGGGAATACGATGGCTTACAATTGTTTTGAGTTAAACGAATGTAATCATTACCTTAAATTTGTAGATTCTTCCAAAATGACGAAAGACAGATAGATAAAATTTGGCAATCAGATTTATCATCTAAATTGAAAATTCAAATTTGGAATCAAATGTGTATACAGTATTTTCTTTTACAGGTCTGTGTATACGATAGTTCAAAAGTGTAATGGCAAATGTAGGAAATTTGGTATAATTATATAACAAAAATTATGGTTTTGCCTTCTCAAATTTTGGTATCAATCGATCGGAGAAAAAGCTTCCAAAATACACTTTGGGTTTCCTGTTTCATCTGTATTAACCTCATCCAAGCGATTAATCGCCAAAAAATCGCAAGCTACCAGATTTTTTTCTTAGCTACTGTTCGCCAGTGTTTGATAATACTGTTACGAACCTGTAAATTTTCTTTCTTGTATGAACAATGCCATTTTAAGAAAAACTTTTTTAAGATCAGCACTGTTGCTTGCTGAGTGGGTGCTGTGTTAGTGATGTCAGGACTTGGCGATAAACTTGGTGACCATTTCGTGATATAGTGATGAATTTGGCGACAAAATGGATAGTACTAGAAATTTTAAGAATTTTCCCAATCCGTCCAATCTTGATTGGCCTAGAAGATTCTTAGCGACACCCAGGGAGCTATAAAAGGTTGGTAGACTCAAGCTGAAGGTGATCTGATTTGAATGGTGTTCGTCGATTGAATTGAATCGGAAGCGAAGCTGGAGAAGTAAAGTAACGAGTCTTCATGAGCATAGCCTAGCAACGGCGAAGTGCCAGCTTTGCGTGTAGTTCAAGCGAGTGTTGAACTGCTGTGTGCCAAGTCGTGTTGTCTACTGTGGATTCAGCGACATATAGTGTGAGGAGTAGCCGGAGTACAGTGATGAATCGGCAACTAAAGCTTAGAGACATTGAGAACTTCAGCCGTCTGGAGAGATCGTAGAGTGAAGCTAAGAGTAACCCTTCTCCTGCTGGATTCTGCCTGTGCTTTGAGAGCTATTGACTATTACTACTTGTGGGCTGCTGTCTACTGTAGTGTAGTGTCCTGTGTTCGTCTCGGTTGTACATATCTGTCCTTTGTGTATTCGTCATCTTTGTGTTATTGTCTTCGATTGTAAATAAACGTCATTATTGTTGTTTTTTTCCTGAGGACTGCTATTGAGTGTCTTCCTCACACAATACGCCGTAAACCCACAATAAAAGCGAACCCGCTACAAGGGTTATTCGTAACAATATTCATGTATATTTATTAGAGTGTACGCTAGAAAATTTTATGGAAACTGCTACTGCTTTTTTTTACAATATCTTGTTTAAGTATACACGGGGAGTGAAAAAGCATGCATGCATTTTGACAGATTTGCTCCGCAATTTAACAATGATCCACAACTTAGATATATTACATCAGAGTCATTCCTACCTCAACAAAGTTCTAACGGTCACCGCTGACTCAGCATTCCTTCTTCAGAAGGTAAGTTCCGTTAGTCGAGTGGAGGTAACCCAACCCTACATAGCGACTGTATTTGCAAGGAAAGCAAGAACCTGCCACAATATCGGATATATTCATCTCAAAATCTGAAGTGATCCTGCGGTGGAGAACAATTTTTGAGTCATATCATATAATCAAATTCTTCTTTTAAGTTTCTTGCTTGTTTGCGTTGTACCTTTCACACATACAGAAATAGATAGACCAACATCTTTGATTCCTTTTGATCCAAAATTTGTAACAATATAGAATTCTAGTGATAAACGCTTACGCCAAATTATATCTACTGTTTCACTTCATTTCAGGTAAAGCTGGATAAAACGCCTTCTTATTGTAGATTTCCAAAATCTACATTAAGAAGGTGTAAAACTATGTTTTTGTTATCAAATATACATTATTTGGTTCAAATAAACAACACATTATTGTCAAAAAAAGTTGCATTATTTGAATCAAATAAACACTACATTTTTATCAAAAAAATTACATTATTTGGATCGAACAAACACTATATTTTTATTTTAAAAAATTACATTATTTGGATCAAATAATGCACACAACATTTTTGTAGAAAAAAATTATATTACTTGAATTAATTGGGAATTTCGAAAAATGGTAGGTTAGAAAAGTGGAAATTCATCAAAATTTCAAGATCGAGTTTTTAATCACTAAACCAAGTAATTTATTTTTTCAAGTCCCTCAGATCCTATTTTTTAAAGACAAGTAATTATGCATATACACATCACACGCAATACGGATGTCTGCATTGTGAATTTTGCACAAATGGCAATAATAAAAGAAAATGAAATCTTCTTTCATAAATTTCAAGTTATCATTTGAGAACTTCATTATTTTTATCTTAATTAATTTAAGTCATTAAACAGATTAAACCTGTTTGAAACAATCACGAGATTTTTCTATCGGTCTCTATCCCCCCTCTCTCTATAATAATAATAATAATTTTTTTAAACTTTCATTTTTAATTTTTCTGGCTAGCAAACCAAGTTTTAGAGCTCGTCAGATTTGGGGATAAAATAACAGCTATAATATCATAGTTCTTCGTCAGCTCTTTTAAAAATGCATCTGCTTTCAAAGATGTAATAATAAAGTAATACTGGTGAAAGCAGGTCAGCCTTTGAAAAATGCATCCGCGTCAAAGAATCATACGTAATAATCATGCAATACTGGTAAAAGCAGGTAAAAATATATTTTGCCAGTAAATTTAGGAAACATCAAAAATTGTTAAAGTATGCAATATATTCTACATTTCATTATCAAACAAGTAGAAGTGTTTTATTTAATCATTCCTTTATTCAGTTATATTTTTCTTCTTCAGATAATATTATAATTATTTTATTCTTGGCGAATCGACATCGGTATTTCGACTTTGTATTTGTCATGCTTTTCTTCATTATCCATCCAATTCAGAGGAAAACCTGGATTGACCTAATAGCCATCGGATGCAAATCTTTTGTGATTAATATTAACCCTCAGATTATCCGACGGAAGTTTCAAATGGCCATCTGTCATCTAAATCAGCTGACGTAATCAAATTTATGATCCTTCGATCTAATAACTCAAGTGTAAATAGCATTTTGCATATTCAAATCCCCAATATACAGCATGATGGCAGAGAGATGTAATTTTACATACCAATTGTTGTTCATTTTTTATTCTAATCAATTATTTATTCATAAGTTTGTAAAGATGGAAATTTTGTAATTGGTAATTACGTTTCTTGATGTATATATCAATATTGAAAATTTATACACATGTGTTCTCAAAATGGGAATATATCATTTCAATATTTTAAGAACTTTACAAACTGTTAATTGATTAAATTAATAAAATTTTGATAGCGTATTTATGACGCAGGTCAGTAGAAACAGCAAAAAGAAACAGCGATTCACCTATAATTAACCGTAATTTTTCCATTTTATCAAATAATAAAAATTAAAAGGACTATTCAGTTTTAAAAAATTTTACTTTTTAACTGTAAGATATAAAAGTGTATTTTTTATAAATTTTTTTATTAAATTTATTGTTATTAGATTATTCTTTTTTTGGAATATTTTGCATGTTCTGAAATGCTTATTACCTAGAATTGCCACTCTCATTCGAAACTTTTAATTTAATTTAAAACTTTGTACTTTTCTTAAAATCTTACATAAAATGAAACTAACGAAATTATACTTCTTAAATATCATAACCAATAAAACTTGAATTAATCTGCAAAGTATTGTAGCATATCTATAAAAAAATTCATAAAAATTTTTTTAAAGAAATTAATATTAAAAAAGGGAATTTTTTATATAATTTTTACCCTTAAAGGCAGAATTATGAAAAAAAATCAAATTTGACTCATAAATACTTTGAAAGAAAAAAAAAGGTTTTAAAGAAAATCTCATAAAAATAAAATAACGAGCGAATTTTATATTAATCAAAAACTATGCTTAGATGTATGAAAAGTTATAACTTTTTCGAATTCTTTGTTTTTATTTTTTAAAATGTAAATAATAAATCATTTTATAAATTTGTCGCAAATTGTCGTTTGTGATGCTTACTTAATTTGCTTATCATTTTTTAATCAATGTTTTTACTTTAAGATATTCGGAACATATGATATTCTCAATTTGATTTTTAAAAGTTTCAAATGATTCGTAGATATTTTTGTATCGTGTGAGAACATCATATTTAGGTTAGGAGATTTTGAAACCTCCGAAATTTACGGGAAAAATATATTTTTTTAACCGGCTTTTACCAGTATTGCATTATTATTATGTATGCTTCTTTGACAGCTGATATGTTTTTAAAAGGTTGACGGAGAACTATGACATCATAGCTGTTATTTCATCTCAAAATAGGTTAAGTTCAAAACTTTCAAAATTATTTATCTATCTATCTATATCTAACTGTGTGTGTCTGTGAGCGTGTGTGTGTGTGTGCGTGCGTGCGTGCACGTGTGTAGCAATATTTTAAACTCTAATTTTAATCCAAATTAATTTCCTAACTTTCAATTTAATTTAGGCATAGTAATTTCAATCTAAAAATATTCTCTTATTTCCTGATCCATTCCACTTGTTCTAGTTAATTAGTTCAACTGAAGCTTTCTAAATTTGCTAAACCAGCTAATTCCCACACTCCAAGTGAAAGGATAAAAATCGTTCAGCAAGCACATTCCGTTAAAAGATCTCCGTGATTCCCTTACACGAGATGAGCATGTGATTGACAGCCAAAGATCCCTATTAAAATCTTAATAGTATATATTCACAGGGATAATAGATTCCTTAGCTTTTTCTCCTTTAGTTTTGTGTAATTCTGCTTTGTTTTCATCTCTTCAACTTCTAAATAATGCATCCTTCCCATGATGGAACTTAAAAATTCAAAATATCATCTATGTTTTCGAAACCACCTTCTGCTTTCAACAAATAATAATGATTACATATATATTTTTATTATAGAGAGATAGAGTCCGATAGAGAAATCTCGTGATTGTTTCAAACCTGTTTAAACTGATTAAGGACTTAAGTTAATGAAGATGAATGATGACTTAAAAAATAATAATATTCTCACATGATAACTTGAAATTTGAGACCGTATATTTCATTTTTTATTATTATATTTTATGGAAAATATTTTATAATATCTGAAGTATTAAAGATGAAAGTATTTATTCTTAACAAATACCGAATTTATTAACAGGCAATTATAAAAAAGCAGAAAAAAAAAAGCTATTAATTCAAAATTTCTCATAGCGGAAAATCGACAGTTTGCAATTGCTCTTCGTTACTGCAGCTGAAAAAATAGTCTCGGTGACTTTTTTTTTTTTTTTGCGAGGATAAACCTGATATTTTCTTTTCCTCTACAAATTCTGATTAATAACACAGGGGAGAAGTGACATCAAAACCAAACGAAACTGGTTGAAAGGTATCTGAAGTATCGTCTGCAGAACGAGGATAATTTTCGAGCAAACGATCAAACAAAAACAAATATATAAAAAGCACTTTTTTAAAAGGATAATTTAACGTGGTGGAGAGGAAAATTTTCTCTTTTTCTTTATTTTTAGAGCTTCGGTGGTAGGAAACAGTTCGAAATAAAGTTAAACCAGAAGAAGATAATAATAAATAAAAGAGAACAATTGCATTACATTTCGGAAATGTTTCGTTAGCGGAATGCATTCGTCTCTCTTTCGCAGGAGGTGTGGTTGCGAAAAAAATTCTCTTTGTTGAATTAGGAATAGGTTTCGATGTTTCAAATTGCATTTGAAAATCTTTAAAGGTTATTTATTTACTATAAAACGGTTTCTGTTTTGTTTTTGTTTTATTTCGGTCTTTTCAATTGTAACTTTAATTTATAAATTACGATTTGTTATATGTTCTCGTTTATTTCTTCTTCAAAATGAAAAATATATTTATTATTTTAGTTCCTTTGATACATTTCTCTTAATTCAATTTCAGAACAGATATAAAGGAAGGATATTTGAAATAAATGTTTCGTTATTATCAAATATCTTTATTCTTCCGTGGTATTTTATTATATCTTTTTATTAAGAATGTGATTTATGATTCATTGTGATTTTTCCAATGATTGTGCAGAAACAATTAATGTATAAAATTCTACTGAAACTTTCTTTACTGGTAATTTATTTATTCTTTAAAAAATTTTATAGACTGCTTTTTATAAATGCATTTTTTTTTTGAGAATTGCATAAACTATACTTTGTCTTGGATCACATTTTGATATGCTTTTTTTTCAAATTAAACTAAATGAAGCACGCGCTCTCTCAGTGATTTTCCCATGTATTTACATAATGACATTTTTTATGTTTAATACCGTAGTATTCTAAAGAAAATCTTGTGCGTAATTTTGATTTTTTTACCTATTACACGATAAGTTTCAAAGTTTGATACAAATTACAATACTAGTGCAAAGATCATATACCAATTATGAAAAAAAAAACCCCCATTTTGTGGGTGTACTTGGCAGGAAATCGAACAAGTTCGATAAGAGATAACTTTTTTTCTTGGGCAATTATAGGTATAGGCAAGAAAAACACATCCGAAGGGGACACAAAGTAACAGCAGCAGCAATTTAAAACAAGTAGTCAGGAAATCACAAATTAAATAAAAGCAATAATAGCCCCTATGTGGTTCTGATAATAATGGGATAATATTCGAAGGAGACATCTGATTCTTGTTGGGTGCTTTGCCTTTCAAAGAATTCCAAAAGAATACGAAATTTTCTTGATGTATCTTTAGACCTCCATTCTTAATAAAGATATCGCCATAACTCTTGTGTTTTCTAGTACCTTTCATTTTTTCATTAAGATTAATGGTCTGGTATTCATTCAGCAAGCGTTAATAATATTTGTAAATCTCTATTTTTAGCAATGTTTTTAATATTGCAGAAATATCCTTTCACAGACTATTTGTTGTACTTTTGAATCATTATGTTCTCACAACTCGAATGAATAATTCGATAAGCTGTATTTTGAATGATTTAGCTCGACATCAAATGTGTATCAACACCCCCTGTAAAAAGGGATATGCAAGTGAATGTGATGAGTGTGTAGCTAAGTCGTGCTCTTGGCCCTAGTTGGCGCTACTTCAAAAACAAGAAACGCTGCTTTCGGCTTAAAGATGCTGTTCTATACAGCAGGGGGCTTGTCCATAGGCAAGTGGCATAAGTAACAACAACTAGTCATAAAAACATGCACATACACTGACATATCTACCTCATTGCGGGTTTGGGTTATTACTTGAAAATTCGCGAAGTTGAACACAAATAAGTTTCTAATAGATCTCATCCAAATTTTAACGGGAATATGCAATTTTGGAATAAAGACTGCTAACCAAATTTCATCTGTCTAGCTTATTTTATGCTTCAGTTGTCATATTCATAGATATCCTCCCCCAAAAAATGTTTTTTCCCCTTATTTCAATATATTATATATTATTATTTCAATATATTAGCACTCACTATCTCGATATCCATTTTTCATGATAATTAAATTACTTTCTGCCAATATAGAGAAAGAGTTAAAATAAATAAATGTATTAAATTTCCGAACAAAAGTAATATTTAACTATCCCACTGTCTATAATGATGTTAACCTCATTTATTTTCATTAAATTGCAAAGGACTACAAATTTAATGAGATTCCCTTTTCACTTAAATGGGAATTTTATGCGCAGTTCTTAATTCCTAATTATTGCTAAAGCATTCATTTACTATGCTAATTTCAAAATTAGGGGATTATTAATTGCATTACCTCCTCTAAAAAAACCATTATGACTTTAACCTGTATTTTGAAATATTAAGTTCCGACTATTAGGATATTTGTAATTGTTTGTTGGGAGCAAAGTACATTAGGGAGATTAAAATTTCGACTCGTAATGTTCGTCCTTTTTAAAAGGGTGTGTGATTAAATATTCAGTATTGTGATTGTTAAAATGCCTCATGTAAAGCATAATTAGTAAGCATTTTAATGAGTGATGAATGATATTAAAATATAAATTGTTGTAAAGTGGCGTGCATTTTTTTTAATAAATATAATGAATTAAACATTTTTTTTAAATTTGGATTTCACGATTATTTGTAAATACAAAATGGGTCCGTCCTTCATAAAAGGGTGTGCGATTAAATATTCAGTATTTTTTTTTTGTTAAAGTGCCTCATTTAAAGAATAATTAGCACGAATTTTAATAAGTGATGAATAATAATAAAATATAAACTGTTATAAAGTGGCGTGCATTTTTTAATATAATGAATGAAATATTATTTTTAAAAAAATTTGTATTTTATGATTATTTTAGTAAGTACAAAACTGGTTCTCAACCGGTAGAGATAATCTCCCCAAAAATTTTCTTGCGTACTGCTTAATAAAACACTTTTCCTTTCTAACCATGGCATAAAAGCTGGGGACGTTGGGCAAGTGCGTGAAAGCTACAAGTTTTCAGATTTTTATTTTTACAATCCTTCACCTGAGTACTTATTCTTTGTAGTAGATCGAAGAAAATAGAGAATATATTTTAACTCTCCTCCCCCCTTTGATATTTTAAACCAAAAGTTGATATATAATTACTATTTTATTCACAAGATCTCAAATTTAATTTAATTTACCTAAGTCGTCGCAATTATCGACTACCTAGAGTCAAAGTCTTCATCGATTGAATTTGTCGCTTCTACATGGATACAAATGTATAGACATTAACAGATAACTAAAAAATTCAACCTTAAATACAGGCCTGTATTTTAAGTACTAAAAATGTGTACCAAATTTCTATTATCTTAATGGTGTCTTTTTCCATTCTGACTTGCCAGTACATGCGAATAAATAAACAGATCTTCCTGTCTATCTGTGACAACTAGCTCTTGAGAGAATTGGAAAGATTCCAATTGATGCCGTTCAGGTTTATACGGATGGCAATAGAGACAAATATTATCGATCTGTAAGTGGAATTTACATTAAAATGCAAACGAAATATGGATTCTGTCTGATAGCAGAAATGCAATACAGCACTTGACCAATTGGCAAAGTGTGCGAGATAGTGTTGGAGTGTCAATATTCAACAAGTTAAAACGGCTTTTCATATCGCATCAGATGCGTCTACGATGAATCTTGAGGGAAATGAGATGGTGGTGTGGGTATAGCGGACACATAAGATTTCGTGGTCAGTATGAACATTCCAAAACTAATCGTTGTCAGAGCGGACACATTTTTTCACCATCTAAGAACAGATAAAGAATGCAAATAAATAAATACTTTTAAAATTCACCAATATAATTTAAACTGTATTTTAAGTGGTAAATCTCTTTCACGTGGAATAACGCAGGTATGTTTTGTGTTCTTCAGTATTGCGTATTGAAAGTTTACATTTTCTATATAAGGTCTCTTTTCTTTTACACATACCCGACTCATTCCTAATTTATTTTTTCGGTGTAAATGATGTGGGTAATCATCCACAACTAATCATTCTTTTCCTTTTTTTTTGTAGAGAGTAGTTTTGTTGAAATGGATATGGATTCCATCACAGAATTTTTCGACGATTTAAAATGTCATACATACCTCATAAGGATCGAACATCTACTGAAAAAAGGCGAAAGGCTTTCTCTTTCAAAATTATCGACTTATCTCTGCAGCAGGTTGAAACTGCACAAGAGATGTCATGTGACTGATTCGGCAAACAACCCAATAGGTGCAAGAATGTCCGCTCTGCCCACCCAACTCCCCTTACTTGTCCGCTGTAGCTGCTGTCCACTCTGGCCACGCAAACAGATTGCTGACTCTTCGGGCAAGGCTGGTGCTGGTGAGGCCACTATGCCTTCAGCACCTCTCACCTTTTTGGAGATTTACTCAAAACTTAAACACAAGAATAAGACCACTTTAATTGTCAGCCCTGAAGCACCAATGGCATTAGTGTTCTCGTTCTGGAGGCTTCTTGGCTCATGGCTTTAATAGACAGGAACAAACTATTCAAAGTGGCCCGCTTTTAAAGTGGTCACCTTACATCAATGAAATTTTCCGAAAGATCCAAGAACTTTGAAATTTGCACCAACTGTTTTACAGAGCAGGCTTCGTCTGATGACAACTTCACGTGCCTGGGGCTTTCCAAACAGGATTTAACTAAAATCCTTTAACGGTGTTGGATTTTTTGAGAGTGTATGACGCCATGGACATAGTCCATGCACTGATGGCCAATGGGAGAGTGTAACAACAACAACAACAACCGAATTTCAGCTTTTTGCTTTTTGTAGTTGACATCTCATTTCCACTATGGTAGACAGACAGACAGACAGGATAGGAATGAATTTTGTAAAAAATATGAGTTAAATATATAAATTCATTGAGAAGAACATATATTAAATGAAATCTTTCCAGCCGAAAATGCTTTTTTTTGGTGTTAATTATTATGTTCTTAAACATGGAGATACAATTCCAAAAAGCGCTTTTCGAACACAGGGGGGTCTGAGAAATGGAAATTTGTCAAATACTTGAGATCGAATTTTTTGCCGAATACGGCACTTTCTCTTTCTGTACTTTATTTACAAAAAATAAGGACTGATTTTAGTTCTTTTTCAAAGCGAAAGGCAGGAAAAAATAGCTCATACACAGAACAAACTCAATGATTTTTTAATGCCAAATAATAGGCTAGCAGACAGTGGCCGCGTAGATTTAATTTGAATGTTCTAAACTTATAAAATAATTAATTTGCATCTCTCAAGATTAAGTTTCTTCATCTTGTACTATAAAGAAGCTACAACTTGCAATATAAGAAATCTACATGTTGCGAGATAAGGAACGTCTTGTCTTGAACGATGAAGAATCTACATCTTGTAACGCAAGAAATTTGTATATTGCGAGATAAGGAATCTACATCTTGCCAGATAAGGAATCTACGTCTTGAACGATAAATAATCTACATCTTGCAAGACAAGAAATGTATGCTTTGCAAGATAAGGGATCTAAGTTTTGCAAGAAAGAAATTTACAATTTGCGAGATAAGGAATCTACATCTTGCACGAATTTACATTCAGCACTACAAAGAATTCATATCTTTAAAGTAAAGAGTGTGCAAGAAAAGGAAAATTTCGTCAATGGAAAGCGTAAGATAATGCGTACTTAGACATTTCTCGTTAACTTTGAAGTCATATGAATTAATTACACTGAGCGACACCCCCAAAAGAAAATTAATTTGCAGCATCACCTTTATTTATACGGGGAACACGATTTCAGTTTTGCTCGTCCTTATACTTTTTATCGTTTTTCTTGCATCGTGGCAAAAAGGGCACGAGTATGTGCAAATAAGAATTAAAAAGGACATCACAAGTCTTTGCCCTATCCTCATTATTCCGAAATTTCGATTGGGGACACATGTACTTCCATAATTTTTGACGCAAACTGTCCACAATCATCTCTCTTGCACAAGAAGAACCCAAATGGCAATCAATGAAAAAGTGCTTGAGTGTTTCTTCGATGACATGGAAATAACAAAAGGTTCTAAATCTTCCATCAGTTTGTCGCAGCGTTATCAAATATGGCTTCTGCGCCCATATGATCAACCAACAAACAAGACGTATTCAGGTACTCTTTCTATGGCAGGAAAATTTTATGTATTTAATCTGACCTAAGTTTGACGCAAACTGCTCACACTTATCTCTTTTGCACAAAAAAACAAATGGTAAGCAATGAAAAAGTGCTTGGGTGTTTCTTCGACGACATGAACATAACAAAAGGTTCTAAATCTTCCATAAGTTTGTCGCAGCGAAGTCAATAATGGCTTCTACGCCACTATGATGAACCAACAAACAAGACGTATTGAGGTACTCTTTCTATGGCATGAAAATGTTATAATGTACTTAATCTGCCATATTTTTGACGCAAACTGCTCACACTTATTTCTCTTGAACAAGAAAAACTCAAGTAACAATCAAGGGATAACTACATTGGTGCTCCTTCGATGACATGGTAATAGAAAAGATTTTAAATCTTCCTTAAGTTTGTCGCTGCGTAGCCGGATATGATTTCTGTATCAATAAGATCAATCAACAAGGAAGAAGATCCAGGTGTTCCTCCAACGATAAAAGGTATTTATGAAGAGGAAAAAGGTACTTAATCTATCATAAATATGGCGTAGTATAGACAAAGTTGACTCTTGCGTCAATAAAGTCAACGGGGCCAAAAATTTACTGTGGTTTTCCAAAATATAGAAAAGGTAAAAGGTAATTTGCCATAAGTAAGCCTCATCATAGCCGAAAGTAATTCGTGCGCCATTGAAACCGACTAACCAAAAAGTACTTAAGTGTTCTTTAGTCATCGGTTTAATAATATAATAAGTGATACTTCGTCCATGCTTTATCAAAAGGTTACGATTTTTGTTTTAATTTACAAAATTTGTGACTTCTGCAAAACCATTATCAAATAAAATGGTAAAGCTGTAAAAACTGCACTTTCATTTTCAGGAATAACTTTTTTTTCTTTATTCGATGCTATGAGTCAGGATGCACTTGCTGCTCTGGAATGATCAATCAACTCACCAGGAGAAAAAAAAGAGAGGGGGGAAGAGTAAGATACGGGACCGTTAGCTCCGTGTTGTAACTTTCTCAGCCCCCTGGACAGCACTCCCCGCAGCGCCAGCGGCATTATTGGATGCGCCCTGCTATAGTCGCCCTCCGGGGTCTCCAGGTGTATCCGCAGGTACCCTAGCCACAGGGGGCGGAAGAAATGTTTCCTTTCAAAAGAACCGAGTAAGCATCTTCATGGTAAATTTTACTGATATGACAAGCTGCATTAACTGGAGTGAATTCAGAATGGTTTTTCTTAAAGATAACAGCTGCAATGGGATGTTCCATGAGGGTAAAATATGTAGTTTAACGTGTGGCAAAGATATAGAACTATTTATTTTATTTTATCGTTCAAGAAGGGTGGGACTGGGAAATACAGAAGAATTTTCATTTCATGGAATTTTCTGATCAACGAACTAACTATTCTTCACTTTGGATTTATTAAATGTATATATAATTTACACTGCATTTTGCAAAAAAAATATTTTATTTAAAAAAGTTTTTATAACTTTTTTTTCTGTATACGAAGAGAAAATATTGCATTAGACAAAAATTCGAATCGAGATTTTAAAGACTCGTCATGTTCTTGAATTTTGGGCGACAGAAAGATATATTTTGGGGAATTATGCCTGCCGGTCTGGAACACGATAATTTAAAAATATTATGACCTAGACGAGCACAATTTAATATATATACTTTATATAAAATTTGCAGATTGTTATCAAATTTTGAACAAAATTCTTTCCGAGGAATTGTCTGTCCGACTGTTTGAATGAGTTCTATAACTTCAAAAGGTAAAGAAATAGATAAACAAAATTTTCTTAATGAGGTTACATAAAAGAGGAGATTCTTCTAAAATTTTGTAGCAAATCTGTCCGGGGATGAAACATCTGTCAATCTGTACTTCAAAAAGCGTGTAATTTTTTTAAAAAAAATCCAGGTAACAATATGTCGAATTTTTGAATGATCCAGGGAAGAAGTTGCTAAAAGTTGCTTTCTTTATGTATTATTCTCTTTCTCTCTGTGTGTGTAATTGAAATTAGAATAAAAATTTGGAAATTAATTAGTGTTTAATTTAACCTTAAAATATCATTACATATATATATAAATAATTGTTTTGACTTTCATTTTCAATTTTTCTAGCTGGCAAACAAAGTTTTGGGGCTGGACCGATTTTAAAATGAAATAACAGCTATGATGTCATAGTTATACATCAACCTTTTAAAAACGAATCTGTTGTTAAAGAAGCGTACGTAATAATAAAGTAGTACTAGTAAACGAACCTCCAAGTTTTAATTCTATATGAATTCGAAAAAAAAAATTCTGAGTTAAATTTATATACATGTGTATGAAAGTAATAACTCAAAAACGTTTTGAGTTAGAGGGATCAAATTTGGTACATGGTTTTTACCTTCAATTAACAAAAATCTCTCAAATTTTGAATGAAATTCCTTTAATGGAATTCTATCTGTCTGTCTGACCGAACATTTAATAGCATGATAATCATCAAACAAAAAAAGCGATAAGGAAAATTGACACATGTGTTTAAACATTTAAAATTTATATTAGTATCAAATTTTGAACCAAGTTCACTAAAGAGTTGAACGTTAGTGTGTTTTTTCTCCGGCAACCATGCGGCCGTGATAATTCAAAAACTCGACAGCTTATGTAGATGAAATTTGGTGCGTGATCTAGTTACTCCAATTGCAATTCTGTGCCAAATTTTTATTTCAATCGATAAAAAAAAGGTACCCAAAGTACACATTCAATAATCTGGTACTTGTATATTAACGATTTATTATCAAAGATCTCACTTAAATAGAGCCTTTTTTTACTACTGTTCGTCACCTCTATGTGGTTAATAATATGAAAGTACATTTGATAAAGAAAATTTCAGAGATACCTTCCGCTATTTCAGTTTCCTTTATGCAAAATATAAAAAAATAAATATCTTTAAAAAACTTTTTTTTTAATTCCTTAACTAACTACATGCCTTAAATAACGATATCTAGTTTTAATTTTTATGATCGTTTCGCCATCTTCCCTACGAATTTGAAGGTGGGGAGAGGAAATATCAATTTTCACGATCTCAATTTAGAATTTTCACCTATAGATATTTATTTTAAAATCCATGTAATTTGGAAATAAAATATCCCTTTTTTCAGTGCACCTGGTCTCTTCTGATAACATTCCAATTACACTCCGAAATAATCGATTTATTTTTCAAAACGCCATTGCAGTTATGCATTGATATGAAATGCACGTAATTTTTTACAGCACCCCCCTCCCCCTTACTATCCTTCTATCCCAGGGCATTGGTGTTTCTCGTCACGTACCCCCTATTAATTTTACATCAACCATCTGCCCCAGACAGCCTCCGAACACAAAACGCATTGTTAGACTCACAATTAGTCGCACAGTGTCACATAAGATATCCGACCGTTCATTATTTATCGGGCTGCGCAATGTGCAAGATGTACAATCCCAATTTTTTCTGCCTTGAGGCTGGCATTAATTAGTTATTGGCCAGTGTGTAACTGTCAAGGAGAATTTTTAAACTTAGCGCCTTAAAATGAATTGGGCATAGAATTGGGAGATTCGTATTCAGGGTGCGTAGGATGGAAATTAGTTATTCGGATATCCATGAAATGCGTTTTAAGGAATCGAAATTTATGGATGATCAGGGCGATAAAGGAATGAAAAAAATTACCTTTATGTAACAAAATTATTATATTTTTTTACTTAAATGCTTTTATTAATGTAAGTTTTTTGTGTGTTTATTTGTGTTCTAGTATGCGCAGTATACAGAGAAAAAAAGTCAAATGGCAAAACAAAATTTATGGATCGTCTGGGAGATAAAAGAATGAACAATTTCATTTATATAAAACAAAATTGTTCTATTTTTTTATATATATATAAATGTTTTTATTGGTGCAGAATCTTATTTTTACTTTTTAGTATACGAAATGTATAGAAAAAAATATTTAAATTTCAAAAAAAGAAGAAAAAATTGGTGTGTAATGTATTGCAGTGTTTCGTCTCCGAATAAATCTAGCGGTTGGATAAAAATATGGGAACGCCTAAAAAACATAATATAATGCCTAATACCGTGTAGGACCACCATTAACATTTAAAACTGCTTGAATTCTGTTAGGTATCGCTAAATACAGGTCCTGTATGGTTTTCAAGGGAATCTTATACCATTCTTCCTGCAAAACAGTGGCAAGTTCAGTTAGAGTTGATGGAGGGGAAAAACGATCACGCACCTTTCCCCCTAAAGTAGACCACAAAGGCTCAATAATATTGATATCTGGTGACTGTGGTGGCCAGGGGAGATGTGACAAATCCTCCTCATGCCCACAAAACCAGTTCTGGAGTATGCGAGCGGTGTGAATAGGGGCTATATCGTCTTGGTACACAGCATTATCATTGGGTAACAAATACTGTACCATGGGATGGATTTGATAGCCCAAAATGGTCACATAATCTTTACCAGTAATGCGACCTTGCAAGGTAATCATGGGGCCCATGGAATACCATGATATGGCTGCCCAAATCGTGACAGAACCCCAGCCATGCTTTACTCTTGGCAGCAAGCAGTCTGAATCGTACGCTTGTGACGGCGTTCGCCAGACGTAAACTCGGCCAGAAGTTGGGAACAGCGTGAAACAAGATTCATCTGCCCAAATGACCGTCTTCCATTGCTCCATCGTCCAGGTTTTATGGATTCGGCACCATCTTTTCCTGTTACAGGCATTTGCATTACTGATGAGGGGTTTGGGAATTGCAACTCTTCCTGCAATTCCCTGCTTATGGAGTTCCCTTCTTATTGTTTTAACGCTGACAGGGTTTGTAAGACCGACATTAACTTCAGAAGTGATTTTTGCAGCTGTCATCTTCTTATTTTTCGTCACAATTATCTTCAATGACTGTCTGTCACGATCACTCAACAAACATTTTCGTCCACGATGTGACTTAGCAGAGTATGTTTTTCCGCTGTTTCTGTATGCAGTATAAATCCTCGATACCTTGCTTCTTGAGACACCAAACACTTCGGCTACCTTGGTTACGGAAGCACCTACCATTCGAGCTCCAACAATTTGTCCATGTTCGAATTCACTTAGCTCAGACATAATGCACTAGCAACTACACAGAACACTAGTCTGACAACAACTGACACTTACAACGTATTACGGACATTGTACAGATGGCGTTCATGAGGAAATACAGCAGCGCAACCTACAGGCTCATCTAGAATCACCTTTTACTTTTAAGCAAGCATTTCACAAGGTGTCCTCATATTTTTGTCCAACCCCTGTATGTATCAGGCCATACCAAAGGAATGTTTCTATCGACCTCCGGCCCCCCCAAGGGTGCAGACTGAATGAAGGGTACAAAAATTAGCATGGAAGAAGTTCAAGAGTTAGGCTGGTCTACTGAGCAAATAAAAAAAATTAATAATTAATCTTGTTTGGTTGCTTAAAACTCCAAGAATAAATCAAAAATCTTTTAGAAAATACTAAAAATTTGGAATTTATTTATTGCAATGACAGATTTTAAAAACTACGTCTGCATTATGTTTCATCAATGTAATTCATGAGTTTATCATTTTTATGGGATATATAATTCTGTTAAACATATATATGTTGTTGTTGTTACTAATGATTCTTGCCTATGGACAAGCCCCCTGCAGATAAAGCAGCAGATTTAAACCGAAAGGAGCATCTCCTGTTTTTGAAGTAGCGCCAACTAGGGCCAAGAGTGCGTCTTAGCTACACACTCACCACATTTGCTTGTACAGACCCTTTTTACAGGAGGGGGGGGCACATTCACACATCTCACAGATAGCACGCAGAAGAACAACCGTGCCCGAACCAGGACTCTCAGAACATGAGGAAGACGCGCTACCTCTGAGCCAGAAAGCCGGTAACATATATATATATAACTATAAAAGTTTATCTACTATGTGAAAGAAAAATATAAGGACACAGTTTTTTAGAGTGTCCTTATATTTTTCTTTCACATTGTAAAGCAGCAATAAATAACGTTCCATTGTAAAGCAGCAATAAAAAGTTTAGTTTCATTATTTTCTAGTTTTTTAGAGTTAGTTTAGTTATATTAACGTCCCGTTGTAAAGCAATAAGGCTAATTTGGGACTGACCTTGCAATTTTGAGCCACGATCAGATGATGAGGGTGACACCTGAGCTGACACACTCTTCTCCACACCACCAGCGGGGTTGACTTTTGACCCTGATGTATTAAACGTGCAGCAGACCCACTCACACGACGATTCGTCAGTGGAATCGGGTCTCGAACCTTACACGACGGTTCGTCCGTGGCGCCCTCTACAGCACCCGAGCCGGGACCTTACCTCTAGGCCACCGTCACCCCATAGTGTTTTAGAGGAGATCATGAAGGAGAATGGAAAATTATAAATGTGACACTTAAAGAGGGAAATACAGCTACAGTAGGTTATTTTTACCAGGAGTGGGGAGATACCTTGTTACAGCCCTACTCCTCATTTCTTAAGATTCATCAAAAGTTATATCTTTAATATTGCCTACCTTTCTGTGAGCATACCTGACATAATTTTTTTTTAAAGAGTTATACACATAGGGTTCAGAAAATTTAAAATAAAATTGTAAATTTCTACCATTTTGTTGAAATGTGTGCTCGGTCTCACAGTCGGGTCGTCATTTTGCTAAAGAACAAAAATTTTCAAAAACACGCTTTAATTAGTAAACTAAAAAATATTTTTTTATTTTAATTATTTCTTCTTCTTTAATTTTAAATCTGCAATTCATTATAATAAATATTGCGAAAACTTGAAAAAAAAAATTTTTTTTTTTCGAAATTCATTAACGGATTAACTTCCTCACTTGTAATTAAAATATGTTTTTTATTTATCATTTTTGTTATTATTACTTATCGTTATTTAGTAATTAATTATTAAACAGTGAATGTTTTAATTTTTAGTTTAATTTATAATACATTTTTAAACGGTATCAAATCTTAAAATTCGCTTTTTTTTCTTTCAAATTCAGTACAAGTTAGCGTCATTTGTTGGCAATCCAAATTTAATTAAATTAATATATCAGTTAGCTATTGTTTAGAATCTAAAAGACCGTGCGTTGCCATTGAGTAAAAATAAATAATTAAAATTTGAGAACCAATCAAAAGAGTTAACTCACATTACGTCACAATTCTCAAGATAATATGATTGAATATTCCCTCTAATATTAATTATTCTTTTTCCCTTCTGTAAATTGAGCTACGGATTCCAAAAGTAAATTGAAGAGATGAATTAAATGAATATCATGCGATCATTTAATGGCAACACAGGCTTAGAAAGTGAGAACGATGGCAAATACTGTCTCAGTTTAACAACTACCTGTTGCTGTATTCTTTTAGCATATATATTAGGTTTATGTGCTTGCGTGTATTCTTACTGAATTTGCAACAGTGGTTTCTTTCATTTTCAACTTTTCAACGTGAAAACAAGGAACAACAAACGTTTTACAGTGGTTGATATAATTGTTCCATTTGTGGTTAACCGCACTGCGTTGTGGTTTCGACAGCGCTGGTTCTGATCAGATTAACATCTGATATCGCGTGATCTTACAAAATTATATACATTTGTAACCTGCTCTTAAAAAAAAGCAAATGATTTTTTACAAGTAGAAATTAATAAGTTATCTTGTTATATTTTTGTCCATCTCAGCAAAAAATTAAGCATGGATAGAAAGAAACCACCACATCCGGCCGAAACGCTTCATGAAGTGTAAATCTTAAATATTGGCAAAGTATATGATCACCAAGATGCACGGGTCAAACTTTCACGGATCAAAATCGTCGTGTTAATTGTCGTGTGTTCCAACCGAGAGCAGATGATAAATGTGAAAACGAGTCAAATTTTTGTTGTGCATGCATAAAAAAAGGGAGATAGGTGGGAGATTTCTCCCAAATGGAAGATTTTGATATGGCTTCTGCGCATGTGTATTACGACACAATATACTTCTATCTTCATTATTCACGAAAAGAATGATCTCACAAGTAAGAGAACAGAAAAATCTGGACTAAGACCTAGTACATAAGGGACAGCGTGCATACATCGCACAAACCTGATTATCTTCAAAAGCTGCGAATAATTACAGCGTTGAATTCAATAAACAGGAATTAGCTATATTTTCATAGCTCATCGCTGGAACTTGTAGAGCAAATACAACTCATTCAACTTGAAAGCATAAAATAAGACAGCTTAAATTATCAACGCCTTAAAGTAAGACAGCTTAAATCATCTACGCCTTAAAGTAAGGCATCTTAAATCCTCTACGTCTTAAAGTAAGACATATTAAATCATCTACGCCTTAAAGTAAGACAGCTTAAATCATCTAAGCCTTAAAGTATAACAGCTTAAATAATCTACGCCTTAAAGTAAGGCAGCTTAAATAATCAACGCCTTAAAGTAAGGCAGCTTAAATAATCTACGCCTTAAAGTAAGACAGCTTAAATCATCAACGCCTTAAAGTAAGGCAGCTTAAATCGTCTACGCCTTAAAGTAAGACAGCTTAAATAATCCACGCCTTAAAGTAAGGCAGCTTAAATCGTCTACGTCTTAAAGTAAGATAGCTTAATTCATCTATGCCTTAAAGTAAGGCAGCTTAAATCATATATGCCTTAAAGTAAGGCAGCTTAAATCAT
>JAOUZG010009736.1:2432308-2456421 GCA_026289955.1 Argiope argentata
ATATATATTATGACGTCTTTTAAGATTATTTTGGAAGCAAAGAAAAAAAATATTAAACATTTAATTTCGAAATATCCTATAAAACAGGCATGTTTCCAAAACATGTTTATCGTTTGCATCATAAAAAAAAGGACGCGATTTATCTGGCAAAAATATCTATCTACATTTACATTATCCAAGAATTCTTAAAAGCAAACATTACGGGCAAAATCCAGCCATGAATTCCTGAATGGGCGCTGCGCCTTCCTCCAGAGTCTTTAGACGACAACCAACTGACAGACGCGACGTACGTAATTTATCTGTTTATCTAGGTAATTTATCTATAATCGCATTTATTCCTTTTTTGCATAATGGCCAGCATAAATTCCACGCTCAAAAGCAGAGACAATTGCTACTAGCAGCAAGCATTCATTCCCATCCATTGGAATAAAGAGAAAAAAAGAAAAAGAAAAACCAGAAATAGCGAGAAACAAAACAATGTCCCACGCACGCGCGTTAGAATAAACAGAAACAAAAGGCGGGAAAACGAGGTCAGGGTTCCAGTGAGAGTTTCCGTATGGAACTTGAATGAGTTCTGGATCGCGGGAGACGACATTTTGGACATTTTAAAAAGGATTTCGGATAATTTATAGCTCTGTGGCTTTAGTCTTGGTCTCTTGAATGAACGATAAATTTCCTGCAGGTAACAGCGGCATTAATTTATTAAACGATCGTGAAAGTTGGATTGAAATCGCTTTGAGTAAAAAGTAGGCTTAAGAATAAAGATTTAAAATGGATTCTTCGGGAAAATTTTATCCTGTCATCTTTATTGCATAAATTTTAAAAAAAATTTAAAATAATCTTTATCAATAAGTTGTGGTAAATCAAGTGTATTTTTTTAAAAAGATGAGTATTTGATATCATTTTGACACTAATTCAAAATAATTACTGTTAAATATGACTTTTTAAATTAAATTCTAAATTATATTCATTCGAAATTGTCATTCAACTATCTAATATGATTTTTTTGGACATTTTAAAAAGGATTTCAGATAATTTATAGCTCTGTGGCTTTAGTCTTGGTCTCTGAATGAAAGATTTCCAGTAGATAATAGCGACATAATTTATTAAACGATCGAGAAAGTTTAATTGAAATTTGTGTATTCAACTAGAGAGACGCGGAATGCTTATTCATTCATCTTTTACATTGAGTGAAAAGTAGGCTTGATATGAAAGATTTAGAATGGATTCTTCGGGAAAATTTTATCCAGTCATCTTTATTGTATGAATTATAAACAAATTAAAAATTAATTTGTATCAGTAAGTCGAAGTAAATCAAGTGTATTTAAAAAAATAAGACAAGTATTTGATACCATTTTGAAATTAAATCAAAATAATTACAGTTAAATATAGTTTTTTTTATTAAATTCTAAATTTTATGCATTTTAAATTGTTATTCAACTACCTATTATGAATTTTTATTATTTTAAAGGTATAAATTGATGGAAATATGAACGACACCATTCTCACTAGTTTTATTCTGCTTTAATCATATTTTCTCATATTTTATTTGGGTAATATTCATTTTTTTTTCAAATTAAGAATCATTTGCCTAGAAACTAGGCTATTAAATTTTCTTTTCGAACTATTCCATAAATGAAATACAAATCTATTATGTAGTTTCTAAAGGAATATCGTTATAATGGATGTAATAAATTTTTTTTTGTTAGATGCATTTTCTTATTTGATTCTCTTTTTATAAAATTGCTCAAAACAGCATGAATTTTAATGAAAATTGCTGCTTTTCAACATTTACAAATGAGAAATATAGGATTTGAAACATGAAAATTCCTTATTGAAAAATAAATGTTATAATTTTTTCTTTAAAAGCAGAGTAAACTTCTCAGTACTTTAATCTTAGAGGTTTTAGATTAAGTTCTAGAATTTGTAAAAGTTGTAAATGCTCTGAATTATAAAATATTATTATAATATTAACTCATTCTTCAAGTTTGTATGATAGATTTCAATCTGTGCGATTACTTTTAATTTGTTATTATAGTATTTATTAAAATTATGTGTTTCCTTATATGGAAGTGTTATAACCTTCGATAACTTACAGATGGTGCTAATTTAATCTGTACTAGTAGTAAAGATGAATTTGTGTCTGTTTTTGTGTTGGAGCTTTACTTAAGGTTTCGAAAATATTACGGTCAAAAAATAAATTTCACATTTTTCTAAAATTCTAAAATTGTCTTTCAACGACACCGATTTAATAAGCATGCAACTTATTGAAATTTTTTTAATCCAATTTTTAAAAGTAGATGATTCAATGGAATTGAAAATTTGATTAAAAAATGTCACTGCGTAATTTCTTTCCATTCTTGAAAGCGAAAGATGAATAATGTTTTGTATCTGTGCAGTAAAGTTACACTACATGGCCTTTAGAAGGACATTTACATTGTTAAAGTAATATTATGTTAAGGGATTGATCCCTATTACATGTACAGTACATAATAAACAGAAACAAGACAATTAAAATAATACGACTTTAATGTCCGACAGTTTAATAAAAACATGGATATAAAGTCTATTTAATTTTTTTTTAAAAAATAACATTAAGTATAACAACGACACCGGTGATCAAGCTGGTCACCAAAGGCAACTAGTAAATTAATAAAAATTACAGAATTTTCAAAATGATTTAAGAAATTGTCCAAAATAAATTTATGATATGACGATTAATGTGAACTGCAGTGAAAAATGAAATTCGATCGGTTAGATCAGGGTTTCTCAAACGGTGGGTCGCGACCCCTAGGGGGGTCATAAGATGTGGAAAAAAAGTTCAAAGAAAATTAATTTATTGAAGTAGTTTTCATTAAAAAAAGGGAGAGTACGCATAAAGCTTTTAATACACATACGAGTTGATTTTTGTGTTCTATTAGTTAATGGGTTACATGAGCTTGTTTGGAATTAACCAATTTTTTAATGTCTGGAATGAGCTTTGTAACACACAAAGCAATGTCATTTTTCAGTGTTAAACGATTTGTTGATTTTTTTTAAAAAAAAATCATCATTATGGAGAATCCTTGTTCTCCATATTGTAGAAAATGGCATCAAGGTTTTTAATGGCGTTGTGGACAGTTCTAGGTATTCCTTTTTAATTCGTATATAAGATTTGTCGATATAAGCTGTGTTAAAAGTTACTTTAGTTGACTGATCACTTGAAATCTCTACCAGTTGATAATGATGACGGACATTTAGCTCAGCTTTTGTTACGGCTTGCTCACTGAACGGATTGACTATCCCCACAACCCCACTCATGTAAACTGTTCAATCAATGTTTCGAGATGAGATGATACTAGTAAGGAGAGAGATGAAGTGTCAAGGGATGTGGCACCAATACCCAACACATTCTCTACAAAATTTTGAGTACGTGTAAAATTTTCAAAATCTTTGTCTAAACTTCAGACAGATTTAAAACTTTGGGGGGGGGGGCGCCAAAATACTTAATCTAAAAAGGAGGCGCGATGTCTAAAAGTTTAAGAACCCCTGGGTTAGATTATTTAAATGTCCATATTTTGCCTTGTTTACTGCGTCATGATGTACATTGCCAACACCCTGAATTCGCGACACTGAAGCCACTGAATTCGTCACATCAAAGTAAAAGGGAAAAAAATGGCAAAAGTGCCATGGTTTCTGGATTTTCTATATCGTCCTGATATCGAACACTTAAAATCAATATTTGGATGGAATATTTGTTCTAGTAAATAGCATATTTTCCTACATAAAATGTAGACAATTTTAAAAATATTTCGAACCCGGAAATTCCGAACAAAAAAAAATCGAAATTCCGTTTATCTTTGGACCACTAAACACCCTTGATAAATGAATCGCTACAACAAACATTAACATCATCTCTACCCAAGGAGCATCTAACAGCTGTCTAAAATTCTTGTACTCCTCCATTTGTGCCAGTAAGGAAGGTGGGTCTTTCTGAGAAATTTCGATTAACACGAAAATAAAATTGCAGGTAAGAATTAATCTTGGAACAACAATAGCCCTAATGCGATCAAAAAGTGCTTAGTTGAGAAAGGTCCGTTTTTAAACGCTAAAAATTAACTACAACGGAAGAACCTCCCTCTCCCCCCTTCCCAAACGGAACAACCAGAACCTCAAGCAGATCCTACTTGCCGAACCTGTAATTTTTCTGAAACCCTGAAATTAGAGTATTTGATGAGGGACTCGGCTGTAGCAGGTTTCCTGCTCAAGGTCATGACCCCTGCCAGTCCCTTTCATACTACGGGCGGGGAATAGATTTTATTTATTTGTGGCATTCATTTTTTTTTCTTTCTTGTTTCCATTCTGCTTACCTTCTTAGGCTATAATATGAAAATGCGTAGAGTAAGTACGGTGGAAACTGATTCTTTTGTACCTTAAGATCTTGTTGAGAAAGGTTGGACCGGTTTGCTTGTGATGGTGGGAAGGTGGGGGGTACGCTTTTATTTTTGATTCACTCTCGCTAGCTTGTGCCCCTTTCTCCATCCTCCCCCCGAATGACCTCACCCAGGTATTTTGCCGCGCTTTTTATGCCGTGAAACGGGAGTAATTTACTGGTGGAAGGCGATGTTCCTGGAATCTCGGAATGGGGGTGCAAAAAAGGGGGTGCTTTGCATACATTGGATTGCAACTTATGTGTGGATACGAATGGAATTTTGTTTCTGAGTGGTTCTTTCAAGCGATTGAAATTCAGAAAATTTCTCTATTTTCTGCCTTTGCGATTAATTATTTTGCCTCAGTAATCAAATCGAATTTAAATAGAAAAGTTTATCGCGTGACATAGCGAGATAGGCCCAAGATCGGGTTAAGCTTGTAAGAGCATTTTAAGCAATGTTTTTTAGACATCTCTTATCCCTTTCGAATTTTTAAAACTAAATATCTTTCTTGTTTTTAGGTGTCATATTTTCTTTTAAATTAAGTCTTTATGCATAACCCATTTCCAGCAGTTAACCGTAGTGTTTATAGCATTCACCTGATTAGCTATAAGGGATTCGATACATTTACAATTTGTGCAATCATTAAAATGATATTCAAACCAAATTACACATTTTGTGCGCTACATTTTATTTCGTTCTCTTTCTTTCTCTCTTTTTTTTTCATTGGTTGGATTTAATTTTTAGTACCTTGTTGCAGTTATTGCTATCAGCATATCAAAAATTAAAATTATTCAATACCTAAACTAAAGGTGGTTAACATCGATTAATAAAATGAATTTGATAGATAAATCAGTTGATGGCCGAAAGCAACCATATCTGGTAAATAAATTTTTTTGCGTATTAGTTAGATCTGAAATTGCAATTAATCTTAGCAATTTCTTCAGAAAGCTCCTAGGAGGGGGAAGGATAAGTGGATTGTAATTTTAAAAAAATGAAAGGAGGAGAAGTTGCTTTGATATTTGATCTTGCTAGTATTGTAATGACAAAGGCTAAGGGGTTACAATATTCCGGACACCAGCCCCGTGAGGGGGGGACTTCGAAAAGAGGAGAAGATACTCCAGACATAGTGGATGGTTCTCACCACCCTAGATGTTGCACAAATAGGTAGGGGATCTGGCTCCTCCCATCGGTGACGGGACGTACTTTCAATGGGAAGGGTTGTACCGTGGCATGTGATGGCACTTAAAACTAGACCACAGTTCCCACCAATATTGCAGTTGCTATGGTCCGATCTTTCAGTATTATTATCCGTCCGGGGGTCACCTAGAAATGAGGATGAGATGCTTCCGTCTAGATGGTTAAATCTCGCCACCCTGAAGGTTACTCAAACAAGTGAGTCTGACTCTTCTCATCGATGACGGGGCGCACTTCCTATGGGAAGAGTTGTGCCGTGGCCGGTGATAATCATTCGGACACAACCGCAGTTCCCGCCATGTTGCTGTTGCGGCGTTTCAGTCATTCAGTAGTCGTGGTTTAAATCCGTGTGTCTTCGGAAGGTCAGTTCGGGTCGGAAAGTTAGTGATATGACTTACTGCGGACATTAATATAATTAGGCCCCATTGGAGCAAACATTAAGATGGTTACATAAATTTTAAAATTAAATATACAGGGATGAAAAAGTAATATCAAGCTTCATCTGAACCTTTTGATTTTCTGATGTTGATTGGGCGGGATGGAATCATATTATTACCTTTAGGTTTATTATCATCGATATCTTATAGGACCTAGTTGCTCTTTTATGCAGATACGCTTCTATACACCTTTATCCCAATGGCGGTATTATCCGCTCAGGTGTTAGAGACGATCGTCTCGTACATCGAGATAATGGATTACAATCTGATGTTGTTGTTACTAATGGCACTTCCCAGGAACAAGCCCGCGGATGCATCAGCGGATTTAAATCGAAATAAGCGCCTCTTGTTTGAAGTAGCGCCAACTAGGGCCAAGAGTACGATTCTTGCTTCTCACTCATCACATTCGCTTGCACAGCCCTTTTTCATAGGGGGGGGGGCACATTCACACATAGAACACAGATGAACAACCGTGTTTTAATAAGGACCCGAAACGGGGACACCTAGATCACGATGAAGACGCGCTACCTCTGAGGCAGGACAATTTAAAATCTGCTCGATGTATATCGCAATGCTAAATCAAACCCGAATTTATGGCACTGCATCAAAAATAATCCACTTTTCCCCTTTTCGTTCCTTTTATTTAAAAAAGGGGGAAATCTTCATTTTAAAGAAAAGAAGAATTCCCCTTTTATGAAAAATAATCGATTAGAGAATTACTACTTGATAAATGTTGGGCGATATAAACTTTAGTCTGTTTTATGTTATTATTTATTAGAAACTTTTCTGCTGGTGAAATGGAATATGTATGTTTCTTTTATGTATGCTACATACTTGATATAGGTATGCGGCTCTGAATACATCTAGTATGTATCGTAATATAAGTGTGATATCGTTTCCTTGTGCAGTTAATCTCATATTTAATATATTTATGCTATTGTTACAAGCGGGCGAGCGTCGCGGAAGGACGGCGAAGTTGGTGAAGTTTGACGAGGAGCTTCACGCCAGCCGGGTTGGTTTGGTGAAAGGAATAGTTTGGTAACCGCTGGATCGTCCACGAAGCTCCGCGTATTTGGGCGCGTGCTTGCTTGGCTATATAAGGGACGATTGCCGTAGTTTCGGCAGTTTCCTCTCGAAAGATTAGTGGATTACTCGCTGGATTAGTGGATTACTTTTCTCTCTTGTTATTAGTGAGCTGTGTTTACGTTTGCTGTTAACGTTGTATTACTGAGCTTGCTGTGATTTATTATTTGTCGTGCTATACGATAGCTATTTTGCAATCTGTGCTTACTGTGCGTAAGGCTTGTATTTACGATGTCAGTGACTGTTGACTTCTGGATTGTTTATTTTATCTGAAGTTATACTTTATCGACTCATCTGGTAAATACCTGTAAATAAATTTTGTTTGTACTGTCCTCAAGTAAAGTGCATTCAATCCGAACCTGCTACGCTAAAAACGTAAAACTATCAGTATATTTAATGAATGCTGTGTCAACGAACCTTAATAAGGTGGCAAACTAGATTACAAATTTGGGGATAAAGATTAAAGTACTTGAGAGTGTTGGAATAATAGTGATATATGTGGTAGGAACTGAGATCTACTGATTCAAACTCTATACACTATATCCAGATGAAAAACTCTAACTTTATTCACAGACATAAAACTTCTTGCATTTATAAATATAAGCAAAACTGTTACTAAATATAACTCAATGGAACCTATAACCGTATGAAAGTTAGATTTTGTACTTTTAATGATATTTTTTTCTTTCAAAAATACAATAATACGAATTTATATCTTACTTAAAATGTTTTTGTGATGAAAAGCATATGTCTAGACAGGGCTGCAAAAAATAAAGATCAAATATAAATTACATGTTGCAATCGCATATAAATAGATGGTCGCCAAGCAACATCTCCTGCATGGGCAGATTGTTTTTCCTTTCTGATTAGTAACGCGAGCGGAGAAGCTGATTTCTATTACAAAACGCATTACGGGCTATTTACGGATTAGTTTAGCTCTGATTACTGAAAACGAGAGGCGCGAAATCATACACATTTGAAATATATATATATATATATATATATATATATATATATATATATATATTTACACGCAAGATCTTTGAAATTAAAAGCCAGAAAACTGATTATTTCAATATTTCGACGCCATTCAATATCTTATATAAATTTACTCCTATTTATTTTGTTATCGTTTTTTCTTTCATTACCTTTTCAAAAATAACATTTTGTTTGTTCACTATCTGAATCTTAATTTAATTTTTGTCGTCATTTAGTAATATAGTTTTTTTTTATCACCATTACAGAATGCTTATTTAAGTTTACTTTCTATATCGGAAAATATGTGAATAAATAAAATCTAAAATATCAGTTTTTTTGTGGTACAATTTTGTTTCATTATATTAGATTTGAGAATCTATAGTTTCGTTTTATTTTACATTTTATGTTTATTGTTTTTTATATGAAAAAAATTTTAGAAGAAAGTTGCGTTAGAAATATTAATGGTGATTTATTTCGTACCTATGATGGGTATTGTTGTTCTCGTGCCCCGCTTTACAATGGAAGGAAGGGTGCAGTAGCTGCTGAAGGCATAGACCTCTGATCATCCGAGGGCAGAAGTCTGACTTAAAGCTCACACACGTCACAGACTCACTCACTTTTTACCGGGCGGACTTCATGCACTTCATTCATTTATCCACAGATCGTAATTTAGATCTGAAACAGGGAACGATCCCCTCTGACCCAATGGTATTATTCTCGACATCGATGACTTTGTGACCAAGACACCCACGTGAGATTTAGAAAACGAATAATATTGTTTTAAACTCATTTAACATTAATTAAAGTTTTACTTTCCATTTTTTTTGTCCCCATTTCACCGTCAAATGCACTTAAAAAGTTACTATAAAATAATAGCAATCAGGTCTTGACTAAGGCAGGGGCATACGGGGCAGTTACTCCTGGTCCTCACAGAAGTAGGGGTCCCCAAATCGAATAGAAATTTTATTTAAGGTTTCCTTCTTTTATGAATGCTCTTCATTACTAAAGTAGTGAATTAGAGGGGGCCCCAACTAGGTCAAGTCGGACCCTGATAACAATTTTAATAAAATATTTTCAACAATATTGGCAAAAAAAACACCTTCTTCTGGTGTTATAGGTCGAGTGACAGGCTATTTGTCAATCACAAAGCGAATAAGCCGGCTTTCTGGCACAGAGGTAGCGTGTCTTCCTCGTGTTCTGGGAGTCCCGGGCAAGTCCTGACTAGGCAGGAGCAGTTGCCCCGGGGCCGCTCTTAAGTGGGGCCCCCAAATCAAATAATTTTTTTTTTTACTTTTCCCTCTTTAATGAATGTTCCTCATTACTAAAGTAGTAAAGCATAGGGGGGCCCCAAAGAAGTTTTGCCCCGGGCCCCAACTAGGCAAAGTCGGGCCCTGGTTCCGGGTTCGGGCATGGCTGTTCTTCTGTGTGCTATCTAAGATGTGTGACTGTGCCCCCCACTGTAAAAAGGGGTTGTGCAAGCAAATGTGCTGAGTGTGTAGCTAAGTCTTACTCTTGGCCCTTGTTGGCGTTGCTTCCAAAACAAAAGACTCACTTTTCGGCTTAAATCTACTGCTGTATCAGCGGGGGGATTGTCCATGACAAATGCTATTAGTAACAACAAAGCGAATAAGGTGTTCAGAATGCGAATTCATTTTTTTTAAAAAGCTATGACTATGACCATTTTTAAAATTATGTACTATGACGTTCAGAATACTCTGTGAGAGAGTTTAAAAATTAAAGTCCGAACATCCAAACTGGTCATGATCTTGAAAGTTTTATGAAAACTGGAGGGAGGGGAGGATAAAAACTTTATCGAGTTCCTGACTTTTTTTAAACTTAAGAACGACAATAAAAAAATGTGTTCTATTTATTATGTTTGTATTCTACTTCTGGAGTTAAGAAACATATTTGGATAAAATGGAAGTTGCAATTTTTTTCCAGGTTTGAAAGTTTTTGGATCACCGATTTCAGACCAACAAACGCGCATTCTATATTGCTTTCTTCCTACTTTTTTTCCCCTACCAAAAAGCAAGGCAGACCTACAACAACCCATCTGAAACCGAACCATGGCGCGAGGTATCCGGTGCAACAAAACATTTATAACGCCTCCCGAACAAGCCTCGAACTGTTTCCCACTTTCAACAATACCAGAACCTCCCGTAATCGCCCGCAATAAAACAAATTACACATAATTACACCGAGGGGAGGGGAGTTTTGCAATGACTCCCGGCTTTGCACCGCTGTCTTCAGGCTTGCTTGATGGCTGGCGGACACATTCAAATGCTGCATAGTGCCCTCTTGCAGTAATTCGGTAGCATTATCTCAAATGGTCCAAAGTTCCCCAGCTCTGCTGCTCACAATGAAGCCTTGTGGGCATTGTCACCAATAATAACGGCAACTTCAAAAAAAGAAAGAGAGAAAAGTGTGTGTACTACTTTCGGCAGTTCTTGCGATGAGGAATGTGAATCTTTTTCCTGAAGAAAGATGGCAATAAAACGAGGCGCCTGATAGCTCCACAAGCTGTATTTGCTACAATAAAGGCCTATTTTGAACTTTTTTTTCTCGTCATTTTCCAATATCACCTCCCAACCCTGTTTTATTGCAAGAATGAGGAACTGCTGTCAATAAGATGCTATCAACAAGCGCACGGGAGAGCGGCTCAGTAGGCAATAAAAGTCGCCAATCACAGAAAGTCGCCAATTTTATAGTTTTGGGGCTGTTTGTTTAAGATATTTATTTTAATGTTTTCAAAATAAGGGGAAGAGTGAAAAATTGAAACAAAAGAGACCTCCCTTGAGAATACAAGCTGTGACAACTGTTTCTGTATCTAAATACAGATCAAAATTTGTGATGCGATGATGAGTGTGAGGTTGTTTGCAATTCATGAATGATTTTTTATTTTGTCAGAACATGATGTTGTTTTGGGGATAAGGCTTTTTTGCTTCAACAAAAATCCTTAGACGGAAAATTGTAATTTTATTATCTGCACGAGAATCTCAAAAAAGTCGTTTTTAATAACGTGTTGCCATCCCATTTACAAAAGCTCCGATTAAAAAAATAAGTTAATGACTACAGCAAATAATACCTAGAAAAATGTCATTTTGAGCACGTGATTATGTGAAAGGAAATAAATAGGAAATGCGGTATTTTTTTAAACAATCAATGCGAGACAAAGTTTTTTGGATCGTTTGCAATACTAAAGCGACTCATTCAATGAAACAATTAAAATGAATAAAAATATAATTTAACTCGCACGAGCACGTGGTGCTTGGCCGTTCAAGAAATGATGTTCTGACATGATAAATTGAAATATGCAGTGCAGATTTCATTTTAATCTTTTTTTTTAATTTTATTTTAGTTCAATTTTTTTTGCCAGGGTTAAAACCTTCATTAGAGAGCATATGAAAACATTTCGATTTAATTTTTTTTAATTTAATTTTTTAAATTTTATTTTCAATTCTTTATTAATACTTTTAATTTTATTTTTAATTATGATTTTGATTATGATAATTATGATTTTGATAAGATTAATTATTGTGATAATTATGATTTTGCTTTGATTAATTATTATTTTAATTATAATTTTGATTTGATTAATTATGATTATGATTTGATTGATATTTATTTAATTATGATTTTGATTTGATTGATATTTATTTAATTAGGATTTCATTCGTAATAATGATTTTTAATTTTACATTTAATATCTTAATTAACGTAATTAATTCTATTAATTTCATCTTTTGTTTAATTTTCTCTTTAGTTTTTTATTTCATATATATAAGAATATTTTTTAGGGGATTCGGCCTAGTAGTATTCTTATTCCTCCTAATCAACATTTTAGATTTAAATTCTGAACATATATGTAGGCAGATATTCTGCAAGTTCAAGTGATTCATCTGACGGTACACCTAGGTATGTTCAAATTTCAAATTGGTGTTTTATCACTGATAGTACGATATCAACTCGCATCCGAAATAATGATGATCCAAATATTAATTCTTTCTCTCTATCACTCTCTCTTAACCAGGTTCTACGGATACCAAAAGCAGTCGTGCATGGAAGAGACTCCACTGCGATCAAACAAGGATAATTTTTCATTTCTTGCCAAATCGCTTCTCGAGGAAATGTTCCATGCCACTAAAATCGGAGTCGCATCTTGTATTCCAGCCAGTCGTGATGGATCTTCGGACACCAAACGAAAGTTTAGAAACTTGCAGGAAGGGCCGTAATCTAGGTGTGTATCGTTTGAGAGGCCTTGCGACACACTTCTGCAGAACACGACAGATCTGATATTCCATCTCGACTTCCTCCGACGAGTCGTCGCGAGAACAAAAGAACAAGCCGTGACAAATAACGAGCACACTACAAACCTGAATCTGATAGACAGAAGAAGAAAAGAAAGGAAAAGATTTACGAAGGAAAGAAAGCCGTGTCTTTTCTAATATGAATGCTGGATATAGGACGCAGGTTTCATAGGATGCAAAAGCGCTTAATTGATGGGAGGAGAGAAGACTTCATGTCGCAAATTGTTTCGCCATCGCAGGTCATTCAGAGAAGGAAAAAAAATGAAGCAGTGAGTAATCAAACAACAGAAAAAAATGGTTAAGTTAGAGAAATGTTTATTTTTTTATTTGTTGAATCTGCAGCGCCAAAAGACTCGCTGGGTCTTTGAAGAGAATGAAGCTTGCAAATGACCTAGATATGTAATTTATTTGGAAGGAAGATATCGATTGTGTTTATTTCTCTTCGGAATTTTGCCTTCGGGTGTTTTTATTGATTTTACATATCTATGAATATTTAACAAACGCTGTGATTCATTTCCCCCATAAATTCGCCTTGATTTTAATATTTTAATTGCTTTGGTTTCTTTATTATTTAGGTTTAGACTTAACACTTAACACCACACCACACCTCCGTTTCTAGGGCTCATGTGATCCCTTTCCGGTTTGGTATAAATGTAGGTGGACTCTATTACCCCCCCCCCCCCACAAAATAAAAATAAAAATAAAGAAAGAAAAAAATGAAAAGAAAAGAAAACTTTACACAGTTGTTGTTGCATTGTTGGAAAGAAATATATGAGACAAAATACACAGACATATAACATAACAATAAATGATAAAAATTAAAGAGAAGAAGGTCTGGAGTGCAACAAAAATGGATGAATGAATATCATAATGTACAGTATGCATGAAAATATGAGGGAATTAAAAAAAATTAGTAACTTGAAGGGTTAAAAGGATTTATTATAAAAATGCGTGATATTAATTGACACTCAAAAACTAATGAGCTTAATCGAACTGTAACAGTTCTCCATGATCAATTAGAAATCTAATCATGCTTTTGATTCTTTTTTTGGAGGATGAATTATTAAGAACTCTTTTAAACGAAAGACTTCTAGCGAAGATGAGGGTGCCATGAAAGAGCAAAAGAACCAGATGTTGCAAAGTGGATGGGATGGCCGACTTCTCCACAAGAGCAATAGTCATTTTCTGACAATGGAACCGGTGAAGAAAAGAAGGGAATAGACCATGTCCTGTAAGAAACAAAATTTCTTCACGAGAGTTGCAGTTTTACTGTTTTTATAATTTTATATACAGAACGACCCGTGTTTCCGCTTTTAGACTACGTTTTGAAGCAGTTCGAAAGTTATTTTGGAAGTTACTGAGGTTACTGAACTACTGAAAGTTACTGAGTTTAAAAGAAGGACATGGGTTGACATTCGGTACCGACTGATACGGATACCTATTGTTCTTGCAGCATCCACACTAAAATTATATAGTTTGTAACTATTATTCACTAATACCATGAAATTAATACTCAAATACAGATTTTCTTTCATGTTCTACGAAATAACACTAGTCAAAGGAGTAGGATTTCGAAAATAAAAATCTGAGCCTCCATAGCTTTCGCAGCCTGGCCTGAGTTCCAACATTTTATTCTAGGAGTTACAAAATAAGACCTTTCATAGAAAGTATGCGAAAAAAATTTGAGATGATCCCCAACAGGATGAAAATATGTTTAACTGTTCATTCTTCGTTCGTAGTGGTAGTTGTTTCTTATGGCACTTGTCATGGGCAAGCTCACTGAGGTAGTCAGCGATTTAAGCCTAATCAGCGTCCCTTATTTTGCAGTAACGCCAACTAGGGCCAAGAGTACGACATTTGTTAGAATATTGTTAGAATGAAGTTACTATGGGTTAATTAAATTGAAAATTAGGAAATTAATGTGTATATACTATCAAAGAAGAACTGAAGATATTTTCCTGAAGTTTGTTCATGAGAACCTTGCAACAGGTGGTTTTCCCACAGGAATATGTCTAAAACAACTTTTTGGCTAATCTCTGCAATAATTTATTTAATAAATGCTAAAATGTAAATTAATTTATTGAATTTTAACTATATATATATACATAAAAAAATATCCGCGCCCGCTTTCTACAAACATTTAGAGTAAACATCCTCAAAACAAAAAAAATATTATAGCAGGCAATGCCTCACCTCTTACGAGGCTGTCCCACTTGTTTGATGAATAACAATGAAGCTGCCAACGTCACGCCTCTGAAGACGAAAATAAGAACAGCATTGTAAGCAAAACCGAATTATTTCGCTCTACGGAGCACGCGCATAGCGCAGTCGAGGACCATGAATTATGCGTATTATTAAGGATTCATTTAATAACAATTATTCCGGAGCCAGCCCCCCCCCCCCTCCCATGTCGAGGAGAACTCCAGCAATGTGAGCAGAATGGAGGATGAAATTATCCATATCGTTTGGAATAATAAGAGTTTCAAATCGTGCTGGAATGCAGCTGTTTTTGGTTAACTGAATCGGTGAAGATCTCTTGTACTAGTTTATTTAAATTTGATGAAGTAGATTTTAATGCCGCATTTTTATTCTGCCTTTTTCCATTTATCATTTTCATTAACAGCCATTGGATGGTTATATTGGTAATATTTTATCAATTATTTATTTATTTATTATGCAAACTATAATATTTGTTTTAATTGCTAAGAACATTTTAACTGTTTTAGAGTAGAATGATGAACAGGTTACTGTTACATAAGTATGTTTAAATTTACTTAGATATGCATTCATTTAAGTACCTTTTCTGTGAATCAATTCGATCAATTATTTAATTGGAATCGATTTATTTAGTTTTTATTTATTAGTTAATCAATTTATTTCGTTCCATTTTACCGGGCTTAAAGTAAGATCATTGTGGATTTTTTAGAATGCCATTACCGTTTTAATTTAATTATTGAATAATACTTCAATTATTACTATTGAATTTTATTATTTTTTTCTTCACTCATTAATATTATCTTAAATTTTATTTTCTTACATTTGACATTGACTTCATGAGACTTCTATAACGTGATTTATCTTCTTATTCATATATTATCATGCCAGAACATGATGTTATTTTTAGAGTGACGTTTGTGGCATCAACAAAAAGCCGAAGGCGAAAAATAAGGCAATCCGTGTCAATGAATTGAAATGTTATTATCTACATGAGCATCTCAGAAAATCAGTTTTTAATAACGCGTTGCCATTGCATTAACAAAAGCTCTGATTTAAAAAAAGATAAGTTAATGACTACAGCAAATAAAACCTAGAAAAATCTCACTTTGAGCACATGGATTATGTGAAATGAAATAAATTGGAAATGTGATATTTTTTTAAACTATAAATGCGAGACAAAGTTTTTTGGATCGTTTGCAATACTAAAGTGACTCATCAATGAAACGATTAAAAGGAATAAAAATATAATTTAACTTGCACGAGCACGTGGTGTTTGCCCTTTCAAGAAATCATGTTCTGACATGATACAACGAAATATGCATAGCAGATTTCATTATAATCTTTTATTAGTTTTAAGTTCAGTACCGATTATTTTCGAGAAACAAGCCTATGTTCAAATGAACATATTTCAACAAGAATACTTATGGATTTCTAGTGAAGAAAAAAAATTCCAAGGCCTCAATGAATGATACATAGTCATTTTAAGTTTTCAAAACAAAATAAATAATTGAAAAAAACCCAAACATGCAATCGATAGGATTGTGTAGTTTTAAGATAGCAGATGCTTGCGTCTGATGTGCAAAATTAATGAACACGAAACGCAAACAACTCGAGCAGCTGTTGCAGTTTGTAATGTGTAAATAGGCGTCTCCTCGACTGCTTTTTTTTATTGTTATTATTTCTAATAGCTGGATTCTTTTTCTTCCTCCTTCAATGTTAAATTTCTTTGTAGATTAACTTTAAAGCTGTTTATTATTCTCTAGCCTGAAGATGCAAAACTTAAATAAAAAAATAAAAAAACACATTTAAAAAATCTATTCTATTTATAACGCATATGGCTAAGTGGGAGTTTTAATTAATCTTGTGTTTTGAATTCAAATAAACTTTGAATCATTGAAGATAGAGTAAAAAACTTTTTTATTACTATTATTAAGATTAACATGCAAAAATAGAAGATTATAATGTTTTTAAAATCAGAAATTCATTAGTATTAATAATAATAATAAAAAAAAATACTGGGAGTGTTGCTTCACCAAAACTCTTTTGAATATTTTCCAATGAAGGTTTATGCCCTTTCTCCCGCATAAAATTGAGAACCTTGAATTTGACCTTGAATATCCTTTTCATTTATGAAATATAGATATTTGGCATGAATCTAATAATTTAGACTCACGCCAGATATCTATATTTGATAGGGATAGCGAGTCTTCCCCGTGATCTGGACGTCCTGGTTCGAGTCTCGGTTTGGACTTTGTTGTTTTTCTGTGTTCTATCTATAAGGTGTGTGAATGTGCACAGCCCCTTTTTGTAGGGGCTGTGCAAGCGAATGTGATGAGTGAGAAGCAAAAGTCGTATTCTGATCCGTAGGTGGCGCTACTACAAAACAAGAGACACTGTTAGGCTTAAATCAATGACTACATAAGCGAGCTTGTCCATGGCAAGTACCATAAGAAACAACAACATCTGAAAAATTTATCGAACGTATTTGGAAGACAGTTTTGGCCTATAAAGCATGGACCATCTATCTCTCTATACATTCATTTGGATTCAAACTCAATAATTCAAAAATCGGAATGACTTAGATAAATGAAAGTTGTTATTTGATCTTATGACTACAGTTGTAGTTGTATGCCAATTTATAGATTCAATCAATAAAAAAAAAAAACATGTTCGCTTTTCTTCACTATGCTATGAAGTGAAATTCGCTCATGTGCAACAATCTAAAAATAAGAATCTGAGCACTCGTTGCACTTACAAACTTTTTCAAGGTCCACAATTCTACATAGAAAAGATGACAAAAATTTAAAAAAGAATGCGAAAATATTTAGGATAGAGCACTCAGCTCGTATATTTTTAGCTTTCTTAATAAATTATCCAATGAAGCGAATGGTTATCGTAAGACCATTCGAGCTTTAAAAAAATTGTCCCATCCAATCTTTTAGACCAATGATACCCTTTATGATAAATTTTCCAAAACTTATTTTCCCATTATAATGATGCCCAGAAATAACCGGATCCAACTTCCGTTATTATTTATAATCTTTCAAAGTACGAAAACTTTCTTAAAGAATGAGAGGGGAGGTAAATTTAAAGATCAAAAATCGTACTTTATAGTAATTGCAAAACCACTCTGCCCACCCAGGCCATTCCTTCCCCTCTGCTCTCCATCGCGAAAGCACTCTAGCGTTCGATCCTAAAGTAAAACTTAAAAACTGTGCGTATGCAAAGTGAATTTTCTGGCGTATCGAATACCCCGAAAGGAGCGGTTGTGGTTTATAAATTCTGAACGTGCCTCGCAGAAGCAGAGGCACACCTTCCCTGTTGCCAGAGCCAATAAGTTTTGTGCACACGCATCGCCTGATAGCATCGCAATTTCGCGTTTATTCAGAGACCAGTGGACCGTGAACGCAGAATTGCTTATTAACTTTCTGGACAATCTTTCCGGATTTTCCAGGTAGGGGGAATAAATAAGAAAGTTATCGGAGGACCCCTGATCGACTCCTGTTTGTTGCTTTTAACTTCCACCAGCAGAGTGGCTGGCTCCTTATTTATTTTCCCGGTATACGGAATTTACGGAAGAAAAAATATTGAAATCGTCAGAAATATTATCTCAAGATAATGATCAATCTCTCCATTCATGCTTTATCTTTAGATCTCGAAAATATATTTTTGAAATTGTCTGTTTAATGTTTGTTTATGTACATGATAAATCCAAAAGAATTAAATTTTGCCTTTGGTCTTTGCTCTCAAATTATTGATTTGTATTCATTTTTGACATCATTGAGTTGATAGTCTCCCGTTCTGTCTATTCTATGTTAAGTAAGAGTTTCAATTGAGAAATCGAATTAAAAAAAATAAATTAATTAAAAATTTATATGTTTCTTTTAGCTTATATATCATTTCACAAGATATGAAATTTACCTAGGAAAAAGTATTGAAAACTTCAGCAACTTTATCTCGAGATAATGATCAATCTACATGTGACTGATGTCTTCCATTTATGTTCCATCTAAGTCTGGAAAATATATTTTTGAAGTTATGCGTTAGCGTTAGTTTATGTTTGCCTATGTACACTAAAATTCAAAAACGCGAAAGAATGAAACTTTTTATATGGTCTTTACACTCAAATTATTAATTTATATTAAATTTTGACGTTATTAAGTTGATAGTCTATCTTTCAGTCTATTCTAAAGAAAGTAAGAGTTGTGGGTTAGAAGGCCGAATATAAGGAGAAAATTTTTTAAAAAAAGGTTGACTCTTATTTGTTGCTTTTAACTTCCACCAGCAGAGTGGCTGGCTTTTTATTTATTTTCCGGTATATGGAATTTAAGTAAGAAAAAAATATTGAAATCGTCAGAAATACTATCTTGAGATAATGATCAATCTCTCCATTCATGCTTTATCTTTAAAACTTGAAAATATATTTTTGAAATTGTCTGTTAGACTTGTTTGTTTATGTACATGATAAATCAAAAATGCAAAACAATTAAACTTTGCCTCTGATCATTACACTCAAATTATTGATTTGTATTCATTTTTGAGTTGATAGTCTATCGTTATGTCTATATTAAGATTTTTTTTCTTACTCTAAGGTAAATAAGATCTTGATCTGAGAAGTCGAAAGTTATTTGTTGCATTTGTCTTGCACCAATAGACTGTTCCATGTATTATTTTACAAAATAAGAAATTTACCTAGGAAAAAGTATTGAAATCTTCAGCAACATTATGTGGAGATAATGATCAATCTACATGTGACTGATGTCTTCCATTTATGTTCCATCTTAGTCTGGAAAATATATTTTTGAAGTTATACGTTACTTTATATTTGTCTATGTACATTATACTTCAAAAACACGAAGGATGAAACCTTTTATGTTCTCTTAAAACTCAGATTATTAATTTATATTAAACTTTGACAACATTGAGTTGATAGTCTATCGTTCGGTCTATTCTAAGGAAAGTAAGAGTTTGGGTTGAAAAGCCGAATATAAGGGCTAAATTAAAAAAAAAAAAAAACGACATTTATTTGTTGCTTTTAACTTCCACCAGCAGAGTAGCTCCTTATTTATTTCTCGGTATACGGAATTTAAGTAAGAAAAAGATATTGAAATCGTCAGAAATATTATCTTCAGATAAAGATAAATCTCTTCATTCATACTTTATCTTTAAATCTCGTGAATATATTTTTGAAATTGTCTGTTTAATGTTTGTTTATGTACATGATAAATGAAAAATTCAAAAGTATTAAACATTGCATGTGGTTTTTACGCTTAAATAATTGATCTGTATTCATTTTTGGCATGTTTTAGTTGAAAGTTCTAGGTAAATTTAATTTTTGAAGCTATGCATTAGCTTTATGTTTGCCTCAGTACACTAAAATTCAAAAACACGAAAGATGAAACGTTTTATGTTGTCTTAACACTCAAATGATTAATTTCTATTAAACTTTGACATCATGGAGTTGATGGTCTGTCGTTCAGTCTATTCTAAAAAAAGTACTCTATTCTAAGAGTTTGGGTTGAAAAGTAGAATATTAGGACTAAATAAAAAAAACTTGACTCTTATTTGTTGCTTTTAACTTCCACCAGCAGAGTGGTTTCTTATTTATTTTCTGGTATACAAAATTTACGAAATAAAAAATATTGAAATCGTCTGAAACATTATCTTGAGATAATGATCAATCTCTCCATTCATGCTTTATCTTTCAATCACGAAATTATATTTTTGAAATTGTCTGTAAGACTAATGTTTGCTTATGTACAAGATAAATAAAAAATGCAAAAGATTTAAACTTTGTCAATGGTCTTGAAACTCAAACTATTGATTTGTATTCATTTTTGGCATAATTGAGTTTATATGTCGTTCTGTTTATTCTAAAGTAAGTAAGAGTTAGAATTGAGAAGTCGAATGCAGGGAATAAATTGAAAAGTTACTTGTTTCTTTTAACTTATTTCCGTACATTATTTCTCAAGATATGAAATTTACCTACGAAAAAGTATTGAAATCTTCAACATTATCTCGAGATAATGATCAATCTACACATGACAGCTGTCTTCCATTTATGTTCCATCTAAGTCTGGAAAATATAATTTTGAAATTATACGTTAGATATACAGGGTAAGTCAAAATGAATATAGCGATTACAAACGGCTATAACTATTTAATGAAAAAATATTTATCGATAAGATTTACACAGAATGTAGAAGAATCTTCAAAATTTTATATACAGAAGTCATAGATGTTCTATGTGACTTCCCTTGGTCACACGGACAACATCTAATCGGTATTCCATTTCACGCCATACATTCTGAAGCATTTGTTCATTAACCGACTCAAGCGCATTACAAATGCGTACTTTCAGTTCTTCAATTGTTTTGGGCAAGGGAAACACAAACACTCTGTCTTTCACATAACCCCATAGGTAGAAATCACAGGGGCCTCAAACATCCGATGCCATCTGCGTATGTTGTTCGCATTTGGAGGTTCTTCATTGTACCGCTGACGAAATTTTCTCTGCACTGTAATAACAGAACGGCAACTGTGAAATTCCAACACAGAGAATGCTTTCTGCACGGGACTAGCCATTTCCACTAATGAGACGCCGCGCTGAACAGGTTTCTTGTCGTTGCGAAGTTCGATTTCGCGCATGCGCAGGCATCCGCTTGGCTGCACGTGCGCTTTACGTTAATAAATTTTGAAGTTCCGTCTACATTCTGTGTAAATCTTATCGATATATCTTTTTTCATTAAATAGTTATAGCCGTTTGTAATCGCTATATTCATTTTGACTTACCCTGTATATAATACGTTATTTCATATATAATTCAGAAATATGAAAAAATGAAACTTTTCATGCTATATTTACATTGAAATTATTAATTTGTATTAAATTTTGACGTTATAGAGTTGATAGTCTATCGTTCGATCTATTCTAAGAAAAGAATTCGAGTTAAAAAGCAAAATACTAGGAATAAATAAAAACAAGTTATCAAGATTTAGTAATCGACTCCTGTCGTTGCTTTTAACTTCCACTAGCAGAGTGGTTCCTTATTTATTTTCCAATATATAGAATTTACATTAATTATAGAATTATTAATATATAGAATTATTAATTATATATATAGAGTTTACATTATTAATATATATAATTTACATTCATTCATCCCCAGATCATAATTTGGAACTGGAACAGGAACGGTCACCTCTGACCCTGTAACTACAGTGGTATTACTCTCGACTTGGAGGACTTTGTGACCACTATAGATTTAGCAACCCCACCACAATCTTCGGCTGTTGGGTTGAAAGTGCAGCCCAACGGATGTGAATCCAACGCTCTACCAAATATGCTATCTCAGCCTAATAATTGCACTAACTTTAAATAATTGATCAAAAAATTATGCTAGCTTTGAATTTTAAACACCAATTGAGGCAACGCAAAATTCGGGGATTTTCTACGCCAGTTGGGATAACGGCATACAGATTAGATATTTTTAATTTTCTTTATTATGCATTATTTTAATTCGATAGTACTTCAAAATGAATCCGAAAAATCGATTCATTAACAATGTTTAATTTTGAATGCGTCAAACATTAAGAAAATAAACAGAATTGTATAAAACATGTTAGTGTCATCCTAATCTTATTAGTGTGGGGAAGAAACAAACTGAATTCGTTACTTATTTGAAGGCGGGGAAATGAAGATTTTTGGTGAGAAAGTTAGTTTTTAATTAATTAATAAAAACTAATGAATTAATATTTAAAACATCAAATAACCAATATAAGTTTAAAAAAAAATTACTTGAGCTTGAGTGGATGAATGAAAAGTATTTTATTAACGATTGAAAATTTGAGCAATATATATATATAGGGAAAGTGTGAGCTAATAGTAGGAATTGAATGACCTCGTTTTGTGGAGATAGAAAATCGAAAGAAAAAAACATTCCCAGTTTTTTCTGCCTTGTAATACAATTATTTGAAGTGATTTTTGACTACACTTTATTTCTATTATAATCGTTAGCTTTGATACCTATCAGGTGTTTTTTGTAACAGCTAACAGAGCAGACAATGTGTAATTCATTTTGATTTATATCCCATTCTTAAGTTTTCGTCCGTCCAAGTAGGTCAATACGAAGGTGTTTAGTTGTAACTGAAATCGAACAATAAATTATTCTTCAATATGATTAATGAAAAGGCAATTATTTAAAAAAAATTGTAAATCCTAATTTGGATGGATACCAGAGAATATGTTTTAAAAAAAAGAGAGTAATGCAAAGAATATTTCGTTATTCTAAAAAGAATTATTTACAATCATCTTCTCAAATCATAAAAACAATCTGTTAAAGTTTTCTTGCAGACAAAAAATCGTTTGATAATGAGAAATTTTATCCTGATAATAAATGCTATTCTTTTGTGATATTTTATTTGTGATTTAATTGAAATAACAAGTTTCATACAGAAAAAAAAATCGTTTTTGATTGCAACAATAAAAAGATAAATAGATGGGATTATTTTTTTGATTTTTTTTTCTCCAAAGCTCTTTCTCAAATAGTTTTATTCATCAACACAAAGATTCTTATATGGCAATGTTATTCAGGCTTCTTTCGACTATTTTGAATTTATTTCTGAAATTTGTTTTTGAGTGTGTTTCACAAAGAATGCATTTATTATTGTAGCATTGTAAGTTGTATCTAAAACAATAAGAAACTTTACTATAAAATAAACTACAAAAATTTCAAAAAATATTTAAATTAAAAAAATGCTTAGATACAAATTGGTATGACTGTCCAGTTTTATTTTTATTTTAGTTTTAAAATGGTGTAAACTGTTTTTGAGCAATACTATACTCCGCGGTTATAGATGGAAAACTTTAAAATTTTTATTAACTTTTAATTAGAAATATACTTGTTATTTAGAGTAAAATTGAAATCTAGTTTGGTCTAAATTTGGAAACTTTAGACCAAAGAAGAGATATTTTCAGTTCTAATTCTAATACAGCGTTTGGAACTTTTTTTTAATCATGCAATTTTAATGACACAATTGGCTAATGATAAATCAATTCACCCCATTTAAGTTCACATGTTTAAAAGAAATATAAAAGGACAATTAAAAGATGAAATCTGATCAAAAGTGTAAAATTATATGGTATTTTAATGTATAGAAGACAGGAAATATTGAAAAACATTAATAATATAATAGAGTACAGTGTAGCGTTGGAAAAAATCATAAAATGAGAAAATGCAAATTGGAAATCTTACAATACATACGATTTAACTATACAAAAGTGTTATGAATAAACTTGACCTTATATACTACCAGCGGGTGACCGAGCTCCGCTCGGTGAAAACAGGTATCGAAGCTAACTCGAATATTTAAATTTTCAATTGTGATTTATCAAAACAATACATGCCATAAGAAAATTTGTGAAACCATTGGTGAAAAGATAACCGGTCAAAGTGCACCATTGTAAACTATTCTAAACTCAAATTT
>JAOUZG010009736.1:2471421-2489272 GCA_026289955.1 Argiope argentata
TCGAATATATATTTAATAATTAATGTTTGAAAAAATTGTATTAACATCAAGTGTCTTTCACTAATGGAAAATTTGAACAAGATATGTAAATATATATAGAGAGATAAGTGAACTAATAGTAGAAATTGGAAAAAAAGTAGAAAAAAAAGCCTTCTTCAGAACAGACCAAATTGGGAATTGCAAACGCTTTTACATTTAACCTCGTTCCCACATAGCTACTGTTACTTGCCTAACAAAGGCACTTTGTGCAAATACGGCAGATAAACTTTCCACTCGCTTCCTCAATGGTTTTCAGAGTGAATGTTATTGACAAAGAATAAATGACTGAATAATAAATGTTTTGAAGCATGTATTTTGGCATTAACACAAAAATGATGAAATTATTTTTGAACCCCCTTTTGGTTGAAATGTAAGCAGAATTTTGGCCACAACAATTCTAAAGGAAGAAGCATTATAGATTCCCAAACTTCTGAATAAATTATCAAACATTATTTCAGATTTAAAAACATATAAAATTGTTTATTTTAAATTGATTTCATTAGATTTCATCGAAATCATTTGAAAAATTGCTTCCATATTTATTATAATATACAATCGTGCTTTTTTTTTTTTTACTTTCTTGCATACGCGATATAGAAACAGCATAGAATTCATTAAAAAAATTCAAACTCGAGATGTTGGCGAGTCTTTTTCTTTTAGATCTGTGTATGGTCAAGAAACACATTTTTGGAAAATAACTATCTTACCAGTACAGTGTCAAATTCAAAAATTTTTTTAATCTGGACGATTTAAGCTTAATATATGGTCTTCACAGAAATTTTCTGATTTCTATCAATTTTTAATTAAATTCTGTTCAAATGAAGTCTTTCTGCCTGGCTTTTCTAATATAAGTTAATATGATGAATACAAAACAAAGAAATGTTGATTGTAACGTTTTGGCCGGGGCTACTGGTGAGTTGGGCCGTAAACAAACCAGGACTTGGAGAAATAAAAATCTGTTTATTTCCAGCTATAATACATATATATTTTGCACAATTACACCTTCTTAATTAAATATGTTACGAACACATAGGCAATTAAGTTCAGAGTTCCACTAGGGAAAGGTGCTGTGCCTCAAATAGTAAGGTAGTCTCTCTCGTAGAAGAAGGAGGGTGGAGTTCTTGAAACTCCCGCAAGATCTGGCCCGAGGTTCGGGATTCTCTGCTTGTCGATTAACCTGCTGGGTTTTGTAGAGCGTAAGGTGATGAACTGGCTGGAAGAGTAACTCAGGAGACAGCTGTTCAACTAATTGGAGGTATTTCCAAAGCTCGGATGAGCTTTCACACTTCAGACGAGACGCTGAATGGTTCCAAAAGTCCCGATTAACTCCACGTGGGCACGGCTACAGGGCGAGGCGGCCCACGTACATTCCGGAAATTCTCTCCTGAGAATTTTCCACAGAATTCCAAGTTGAATCCTCCCTCCAATCACCAGCTGTTGCTTCGTCAGTCTGCTCTCAATACTTGCTCTCAACATCTCGCTTTTTTATCTCGGTCCCAAAAACCGGCCCTCGGTGGCAAATGACCAATTTAGCATTCTTCTCACCTTTTTCGATCATCTGACCCAAGTTACCTTTCCAATCACCAGAGAGGGGGAAACGACGTCTAGCAAGGAGACGTCTTGGTTTCGTCTTGTCTGAAATCTTCACCTTCCACAAATTCCTCCATTATCTATGGTTGCTTTCCCATGGGAACACAATTTGATATATTCCTCCTTATCTATCCGAAAACGTCACAAGATAAATAAAATTCTGTACACAGATTTAACATCTGTTGCGCAGACATTAGTCAAATTTTGATTACACTTTAGGATGATTATCTGTTTGTACTTTAATAAATGTGTAAATGCGATAATTCAAAAGTGCAGTGACATAAATGTATAAAATTTTCAATAGAAATCTGAGTGTACAAGTACAGTTTTGTGTCAAATTATTGGTTCCGATTAATTGTGAAAAACTTGCCTTAAACACAAATTCATTTTTTCGGATACTATTAGCAGCATGCTAAGGATTAATCGCCAAAGATGGAACGATAGATTAATTGAAAATGCTTAACTCATACCAAAAAATATTTCATATTTATTGCATGCCAATATCATGTTAGACGTTTTCTGGCAGGACAAGTTTATTAGATAGCAAATGAAGTATTTTCGGTGAGATTTGAGGTACCTATTCCGATTTAAGACAATTAATATAAGATAAAAATATCGAGGGAAGTGGTAGTAAAATATAAGCAGTAAATATAGGAGACATACGAGTGTTAATTTTACAGAAAACAAGGGAATTCACGTAATCCAGACCCAAATGCTTGATGAATCTTCGATGAAAACTGATCCCAAAATACAGAAGCTGACATATGACCAACGTAGTCACTATAAATACAGTGTTATGAATTTTCTTTAATTAAATTCAAATTTTGATGTAAATATTTATAAAGGATTTAATTGTATTAAAATAATTTGTAATAGCGTCTGGGAGAAAAGACTGTTCTAAGGGGAATTCCAACAGAAGATCGCCATATTTCACTAACTTGGGGATGCAGGTGTGGTGGCAAAATAATGAGGTCGCTAGCGGTTTTTACTACAAGCTAAAATGTACAGTGGAAGCCAAGAAATAAAGATTTGTTCTAAGGGAATGTTGGAGAAATTTCCACACTTTCCTGGAGCATTCGCGCTGTTTCTGTGTTTACTCTCCCATAGGGGCGCTATATAAGACTCGGCATGAGAGGAGAGTTAGCCAGCTCAGTTCTAAGGGAATGTTGGAGAAATTTCCACACTTATCTGGAGCATTCGCGCTGTTTCTGCGTTTACTCTCATAGGGACGCTATATAAGACTCGGCATGAGAGGAGAGTTAGCCAGCTCAGAAAGAGCTGAGATAGTTGGCTTGGCTTGAGAGAACATTTCTTTTTGACATGCGTTACAGAAAACAAAAGTTTTGCTGTTAATTTTAATTAGCGTATGGAATAGTGTTAATTCGCTGTGTATTTGTAGTACGTGTTGTGTGTATTTAATACGTGTTTCTTAGACAATAAAGTCCGCATTTCATCCGCATCTTCACCTCGTTCTTGAGAGAATTTTCGTAACAATAGGGTGGTCATAGTATCGTATGCTCATAATATATTGTTACGTTTTTAGAGAGCAGGATTCGGATTGAATGGACTTTACTTGAGGACAGAGCAATCAAATTTAATTACTGCTATTTATAGGATGACTCGATAAAGTAAAACTTCAGATAAACGCAATCCAGCAGTCAACAGTCACTTACAACGTAAAAGCAAGTCTTACGCGCAATAAACGTAGACTGCAAAACAGCTATCGTATTGCACATCAAACAGTAAATCACAGCGAGCTCCATAATACAATGTTAACAGCAAACGTAAACACATCTCACTAATAACAAGCGAGAAAAGTAATCCGCTCGTCCAACGAGTCGCTACTCTTTCGAGAGGAATTGCCAGCTGTGGCAACCCTTCCCTTATATAGCCGAGCAAACGAGCACCCGAAGCAACGCGGCGCACCATGAACGGTCTGGGAGCTACCAGGATATTCCCTTCGCCAAATCAACTCGGCTGGTGCGAAACTCCTCTTGAAGCGTCCCCAATATTTTCTCCGGCGCGTTCGTGGCAGTCGTTCGCTTGTAACAATATTAACTTCAAATATATATAATGAATATCCCAAATTTGTAGGTTTATTAAAAGAAGAGAAAACGAGCTATAGTCTTGTTGTTCATCAGAAATGAAAATAATAAAAAGCTTAAATTCAACACAGATATAAATGCTCTGCGAATCTATGAAATAAATGGAAATATGAAGGGCATCTTAGCAGAACGATGACTCCTCCCACATTTTTTTTTTCTTTGCATGCCCGGTGTGAAGCTTTGAAAGATACGCTGTTTGGCGATATTTAATTTTTTTTCAAGGAATATATCAATCAAACGAAGAAGTGTGCCGCCGCGCTACTGACTTATTGTGATAAACTTAAGATATTGTTACAAGCGAGCGGAACGCACGCCAAAGATGAAAACATTGGCGGCGCGTCAGAAGGCGCTCCTCGCCAGCCGAGTTGATTTGGCGGGAGGAATATTCTGGTAACCTCGAGAGAAGTCTGGCTGCGCCGAGGTTTTTCTCCCTTACCGCGGAAGCCTCTCGGAACTTCCGCCGTAGCACGGCCACGCTTTCGCCCGACTATATAAGAGGTGGGTTGCCTCTTCCTGGCAGTCGATCGCTCAAAGTGGATCTCGCTCTTTGAGAAGAGAAGCGTTTCGCTTACTTGTAGCTTTTCGCTTGAGCTGTGTTTGCGTTTGCTGTTAACGCTGTGTTATTGAGCTCGCTGTGATTGACTGTTGCTGTGCTACACTATAGCTGTTTTGCAAACCGTGTTTATTGTGCGTAAGACTTGTATTTACGCTGTAAGTGACTGATTATTGCTGGACTGTGTTTTCTGAAGTTTTAACTCTTCAAGTCATCCTGTATATACCTGTAAATAGCTGTAAATAAATTTGTTTGTGCTGTCCTCATACAAAGTCCATTCAATCCGAACCCGCTACGCTAAAAACGTAACAATATGAATAGTTACAGGCCTTCAAAGCATCATATTTGGAGAATGCCAAGAAAGCATGGAAGGAGCTATTGCATCGCCTTGATATCGCTTGTATTTCTTTAGACGCTTATAATGAACACTTATAACTGCTTTAAATTTAAATTTTCAACTGTTATTTGTAGTTTTTAATGCATAACAAGGTTATATTTAGTTTTGTTTCCGTTGAATAATTTTGTGAAGTTGGGATATTCGTTTATAATCACTCTGCAGACAAGCTGAATGACTTTTCCAAGCGTGTACAAACGCGCGCGTATTTGTAAAAAATATAATTAGAAAAAATTTTATAAAACAGAAAACTGTTGTTTTATTTTATACAAATTAAAATTAAAAATTGTTTAAAAAATAAACAATTATTATAAAAGGGAGAAAATTGTTATACCTTAAATTTTAATCACACATTTCTTATTTTATACGTTTTATGTAAATGCAGGAAAGCAAGTAGCAAAAAATCTGTAATCGTTTTCTCATCGACAATGAGTTAAGTACTGCTCAGAATTCGAATCAAATTACGTTAACAGATTTTATTTGCTATTTTTTAATATATAATAAAACTATGAAATTTTCCAAAGCAGTCCATTAATTTTTAAAAAAAGAATTACTTCTTCACATTTTTAATCAGAGTAATTTAACTTAACTCAAAATAATTTGTCATTAATTAATTATTTCATTAATTGTAATTAATTCTGAAGTCATGACAACTACATTACGATTCACAGTTACTGGAAGTCAAAACTTTACACAGCACAGGGGAAGGGCGGGGGGCTCTGAAAAATTGTAAATAAAATCCCATTTCATGGCTCGTTTAAAGTTGTAAGTGATATCTTATTGAATTGGTAACGTCGGATAGAATTTGAGAAAAATGCAGGGGGGGGGGACTTATTACTTCTCCAGATCTGATACACTAGTGCAGGACATGTGTAACTGCATTTCAATATTTAACTATAAAAATGTTTTGTTGAACACTTATGTGGTGTTAAATCATGTTTTTTCAGGAGGAACAAATAATAGATACATTTAAAACATATAAAATTTAAATTAATTTTGGAGCACCATTAATAATTTAATCTTGTTAAAATGTACTGTTTATAGCTACTGAAATAAAAATTGAATTAAAATCTCTCTCTCTCTCTCTCTCTCTCTACACACACACACACACACACACACACATATATATATATATATATATATATATATATGGTATTCAAAGTTATAGGGGCCTTGAAATTTGCATAGTTTAAGAATTCCCTGGATGATTTTAATTGTAACATAGATACAATCACATATAATAATAATAATATAATATATAAATGACATTTCATTAAGGATATATTATATTAATATTTATTATATTATCCTTATTATTATATATTTGTACATTTTATTACATTATTATATTATAAACACACAAGTATTCTTATTATAGAAAAACTAACGCACAACTGTTTGAACGAATCTTTTAGTTGTTTCAACAACAATAGGAGGCCATTTTGTTAAATTGTAAGATTTTTGCTACATTTTATCGTTTTGAGAATCTGTCTGGGAATTACAGCGTTTCTCTGTTTCTTTTTTTCTGAAATAGCTTACACGCGATACAATTTGAATAGGTTTTATTTTTTCCGTTCCTATTGTTCTCAGATTAAATGACATGAAATACGCAACTTTTTCCACTGGAGCATTTGCTTTTTTTCCTCATAATATTTTTTACTAACAATGTATAGCATTCTCTGGTTTTCTTCAGGCAGCTCCGAATTTTTTTTTTAAAATCAAAAGTTATTGCTACATATCTAATCATTAACTTATAAAATAATTAACTATATATTTAAACATATGAACGTTATATTGAAGACATTATAAAAGTTTCAAAATGTGCCAGTTTTTATTCTTTGGGGGCCAAATAGAAAAAGATAACCTTTTCCTTTGCTGCTGCACTGCAAGCTGCAATTTTCGTTGCTAAAAGTAATCGTTCAATAATTGGCCAGAATCCAAAATATAATACTTTTATATCATAATTTGATAAAGAAATCTCACATAGGGTTGGTGAAGGTTTCTGCTTTCTTTATACTAATGTTAAAAATATATGCTAACTTTTGTCCTTACAGCTTTTTATGTTCTTTAATTCCGACCATTTTCATACAGGTCGGCAGTAGATTTTTATAGACAGAATTTATATAAAATTTTGGTGATTGTTGTTAAGACCACATACAGCGGTGTCTTGGTATTGAGGTAGAGCGTCTTCCTCGTTACCTGTGCTTCCCGGGTTCGATTCCCAGTTAAGGCATGGTTTTTCTTCTGTTTTCTATCTGTGAGGAAGCATGTGAATGTGCCCCCCCCCATAAAAGGGGTTTAAATAAAAAAAATTATGAAATTTTAAAACGGTTTTACATAATTTTTTTATATAATATGATAACAATAATTTATATAATATAATGATAATATTTTTAGCCTGTGCCTGGCACAGAGGTAGCGCGTCTGCCTCGTGTTCTGGGCGTCCCGGGTTCAAGTCCCGGATCGGTCTTGTTTGTTCTTCTGTGTTCTATCTGTGATACGTTTGAATGTGTCCCCCTGTAAAAAGGAGCCGTGCAAGTGAATGTGATGCATGTGCAGATACAGCCGTACTCTTGGCCCTAGTTGGCGCTACTTCAAACAAAAGACGCTTAAATCCGCTGATGCATCAGCGGGCTTGTCCATGGTAAGTGCCATTAGTAACAACAACTACAATATACAAAATTTTACCCAACTATGTCAATCCGTTTTTATTTTGTCGCATTCAAGTACTTACCAGAATAGTGCTAAAATTATTTCTTTAAACTCAGGAAGAATTAAAACATGGAGATTCATTAAAATATTGAGGTAGAGTTTTTTGATGATTGCACTAGTTTCTCTCCGCATATTTCGGGCATGAAGGATTCAAGAGTAGTCTTTTTAAATTCAATTTCATATTCCTTATAATGTCCTTCAGGCTACATAACGTATCTGTTCTACTTAAGTTATACTACTAAATACAGCAGAAATAGGGTTGGATTATTAAATATGCGAAGCAAGCAAATGCCTTGGAGGCCCTTTCTCCAGGATCTAGTCCCCGAATCTCTTTATTTGGTATTATTTACAAAGGATGTGCTTTTATTTAATTAAGGAGACACATTCATGGAGCTTATTCATAGTCATTATTTAAATTTCAGAATCTTTCTGAATTTTCTATCAGATGAGTGCGATTTGATTTGCTATGTAAACTGAATAACTCGCTTGCAAGTCAATAGAATGACGAATTTCCTATTAGTGTATACAGATAGTGTTATAAAAAGTTCTTTGATTTTTTCCCTATGTTTCACAATTATTTTTAAACTGAAATTTCTGCAGATGCAAGACATTGCAAGCCAATTCTTTTAAAGATGACCTGAAATAAATTTTTTCTCTATTTTGTACTGCAATGCTATTTATTTTAAAACTGCTTTTTTGATATTATAATAAATTTAAAAAATATAAGTATTTAGAAATTGATTTGGGACACCTCAAATTTGTGTTGCATACAGACACTTGCAAGGGTTAATCTTGAATAAGGAATAGACAGCCATTTGAAAGATAGCGCAATAGGTTAAAATCGGTTAAAGGCCACCGAAAAACTTTGCCTTCAATTCAAATGAAAGCTCTTTGTTTTGAACATAAATAATTAAAATATTATTTTTTTATTAATATTCATTCATAACAATTAAATAAATAACTATACCAAATTTCATGACTTTAGAGCTATACTGCGATTGTCCAAACTAGTTCAATTAATTTATTTTTCTCTTAAAATTATATATTATAATTGCTATTCCAAATTATGATGAGGAGATGCTCATGACCCCTTTGTTACACTGCTTGAACTCCGAAACATCGTGTCATTTTTCATTAAATCGAAAATTTTCATTTTAAAATAATTACTTTATGTGTTTTTTTATGTTAATGGAACAAATATTTATCAAAATTTGGGGTTCTATATGATTTAATAGAGAAAAAATAATTTTTCATCTATTGAGACTTGACCATAGTGTAAATTTGGCATAGAAATAAAACCAGAATCTCTCTTGAGCTGAAAATTAAATAGGAATACGATACAAAGAATTCCTGTTGCCATCCCGTGAAGAATTCCCAGCGAAATAAGAAGGTATTGTATTTCAGGCAATTCGAAACCCTGCTATTAATGACCCCCAAACAATCGCGAACTGTACCTAACTCACAATGCCACCCCTAACGAATCCACCCTCTCTCCGCAAGGTGCCTTCTTTAGTGGAGCAAATATTCTATTGCCTGCGGCTACTAATATCGATCCGTCCGTCTTCTTTCTGTTCTGATACGACTCTCTTCCCCCCTCTCTATCGCACACCTCCCTCCCAAAGTCCGAAAGGCTCTCCCTCACCCGAACCAACCTTCTAATTGCTGACACTGGGATTCTTCAGCCCCTCTACCCCCTTTCCCTCGGTCTTCTTCGTTTTTAATCATCCAGTTTCTCCAACGCTTCACCAGATACAGCTGAAAGAGTGCCGAAGAAAAAGAATCTTCCTTTACAGAAATGTTTCAGCTTGTTCTGGAGAGGAAAGTCTGTGTCCACCTTGTTTGAGCCGTAAAAGCTGTTCTCAAATAAAAATCGGGACTTCGAAAGGAGTGAAACTTTGGGGGATTTACTACCTCGTGGCAGATGCAAAGGTTGCTTAAACTTGTGTGGGTTGTTCTGGATTGTTTTAACATGAGGATTTTTTAATGCTGTATTTTTAGATTTCTAAGCAGACACAATTAGGAATTAAAGCATAATTTGAATCGTGTCATTAAGAAATTATGTTTATACGAAGAAATAAAAGAAAGAAAGAAAGAGATGGATATTTAAGAGTACGATCTCACGATCGGTCGGATTTACAACGGCTTTTAAACTCTAGTTTATAAGAAGATGAAATAGTGAAATATCTTTTTAACCCGTAACTGGATACATGAATTTCCCAACGTTTTCGGAGACATTGAGCCAAAATGATTCCATCATTATTTTTCTTTTTTGTCTTCTATAAACAGCATTGGAATTAATTTTGGAAGCACAATACATTCGGGAAATTATGTAGTTACCAAAAATATTCAAAATGCTAATTGTTGTAATATTAAATGTTGGAAAGATGTTGAAAGAAAAACCTAAACAATCCTTTAATGAGTACAGTACACTCCTGAGTACCCCGTTCGAAACTATTAGGAACTACAAGATAATTTTAATCGTTCCATTAAGAAATTATGTTTATACGAAAAAAAGAGATAAAAATAAAGAAAGAAATGGATATTTAAAAATACAATCTTTATCAGTCGGATTTACAAAGGCTTTTAAATTCTAGTTTATATGAAGATCAAATAGTGAAATGTCTTTTTAACCAGTAACTGGATACATGAATTCTCCAAAGCTGTCAGAGACATTGAGTCAAAATTATTCCATCATTAGTTTTCTTTTTTGCCTTTTGTAAACAGCATTGGAATTTATTTTGGAAGCACAATACATCCTGGAAATCATGTAGTTACCAAAAATATTCAAAATGTTAATTGTTGTAATATTAAATGTTGAAAAGATGATAAAAGAAAAATCTTAACAACCCTTTAATAAGTACAGTACACTCCCGAGTACCATGCTCGAAACTATTAGGAATTACAATTAAACGTAATAATTACGTAATTAAAAGAGAAAAGGTCAGACATTGCTTCGGCAACATCGCCAAGGCATAGGAAATGGACGTCTGCTACAATCCTCCTACATATCGTACACAATACAATTTGTGACAGGAAAAAAGCAGCGTTCTGCTCGTTGTTCATTATTTCGCCAGGTTGTAATGAACTTTAACTGATGCCATTATTCCTGGTTATAACTATACAGCATTACATTATTGTAAATTGTACTTGGGATATGCTTACTACTTCTTTAAGAAAATACGTATTATACTAATGAGTTTTGGTGTAAAAATTTTGTTTTCTGGTATTGGTGAACAGAGAAAGGAATTCGACACCTGTCTATACGGCTTTTTTGTTAAACGGCGTACCTTTTCGCCACATTTCACTGGATTCTCCGAAGCACAGGGCAAGACTTAGCCTAGTTGGGGCCCGGGACAAAAACTTCTTTGGAGCCGTATTTGCTTCACTACTTTAGTAATGAAGAACATTCATTAAAGAAGGAAACGTAAAAAAAAAAATCATTTTCAATTTGGAGGCCCCACTTTAACTAGGGCAGGTGCAACTGCCCCGTATGCTTCTGTCTTAGTCAGGCCTTGACGTAGGTGTACTGTGTTTATTTAGTTCATATATTAAGGAATTGCACTAATGGTTATAACTATTAAAATATAATAAACAAAAATGAAGAATATAATTTTTTAAAACACTGTTTTAACACAGTAAGGACCTCAAAGAAATTTGTAAGAGATACGCCTGGGATCGCACGTTTTGGGGCAAACTTGTGCTTTCTAAAATCCTCATATGAACGAGAAACGAAAAAACTCGTGAGCAGTCTGCAACAGATGGGACGTGAAACACGAGAAAAATCGTTAAAGGTCCACAACAGATGGGACGTGAAACATGAGAGAACTCCTGAAAAGTCTGCAACAGATGGGACGTGAAAAACGAGAGAACTCGTGAGAGGTCCTTAATGTTTTAAGAATATTTCTTTATTATTTTTTGCATTATTCAAATTAAAAGAAATTTCCGAAACATGAAATCAATGACTCCCTAAATAACAATAAAAAGTTTGAAAAAAAGTAGCTCAGTTATAAGTATATGTTCATACTTAGACTTTTGCCAATATACTGCTGAAAAGACAACTTGAAGCTACAGAGGAGATGATTGTATTCAAGAACGGAATACCAGGGGATATTCAGAACTAACGAACTACGGGAAGTCATTTTGATTCGCGTCTCCAGTTACGGATTAAAACTGATGTTAACCTAATAAGGGTAAATAGTGCCAGACGAAAACTGTTTATTTATTTATTCTTATCTTATTTCAACTCGAGAAATTATGTAAAAATTCTCAGAGAAATCCAAAATGATATTAGATTTATTTATATCTCGGCCCCAATGTTGAAAATACTCTTTTTATAAACCTTTTTAAACCTAAAATGCTTGACTTTTTATTTTTTTAAAATAAAATATAAATGTGTACTTTGTATAGCTTCATACAATTCAGAAAAATTATCGAATTTTTTTGATTGTTATTTTTCAAATTTAAAAATAAATAAATAAATAATATGTGTCAAAGGACTATATTATGAATAAAACGACATTATGAACTAGGGTAAATAGAACCCGAAGAAATTTTTTATCTATCTATTCTGATTCATATCGTTTTTCAATTAGAAAAATTATATAAAAATACGAATACTCAATGAATATCTAAGGTAATGTTTAGGTTTATTAATATCTCAGGTCTAATGTTGAGAATGTCCTTTTTATAATCCTTTTTAACTTTAAAATGCAGAACAATTTAATTTTTTAAATAAAATATATGTCTGTGTTTTGAATAGCTATACAATTTTTTTAAAAATATGAAAAAAATTAATTTTTTTAAAATAAACGAATTAAAATGTGTCAAAGATTACATTATGAATTGAACAATGTCTCAATGATACAAATCGTATAACAAAAATTCTTCAATACAAAAGTCTCTCTACAAATACAAAATAATCTTTCTCTTTACGAATACAAAAGTCTATTTTTATCAATATGCATTTTTATTATACAAAAAAATATTTTAATAATATTTTTAATGGTTAAACCATTCATATAAGAGCCATCTCAGTATTTTTACAGAATTCCAGTTTCATTCAAATGCCTCTACTGCCACAAATTTTTTTTAGAAATGATTAATAAAAAAGCATTAAAATTATTGTCCTTTAGAAATTATGTAAAATGGAATGGAAGTATTATAAAGGGAAATAAAAAATCCAAATAGCTGCATGATGCACTGTAAGGTTAAAAAACTGTATATGAAATAACAACATCAGGTAACAGACTAGCTTAATAGTGTGTTATAAATTTTCCTTTTTTCATTTGAAGCACTTGTTTTCTATCCCTCTCTTCTCTAAATTTTATAACAGACATAATTTTTTTTCTCCTGTAAATTTTATTTCATACATAATATTCTTTTTATACTTAAATTTCATTACCAACATGATTTGCTTTTCTTTACTAACACCACAGGAATCGTTTTTATTCATCTTTCTCTAAAGTGTTATATAAATTTCTTTTTGTACATCTTTGTACATAATTTATTTGTATTATTTGTTTCTCGTTCCTTTTGAATGAGCTTGATAAACTTTTACACGCGCTTATAAAATTTATGACGCACGTATATGAAGTTTTCCTGCGTTTATAAACTGAATTCGCTTACATGCACGTTTATCAATTCTTTTAGAGGACGATGGGCTATATTAGCATTTTTTGCGAATTATTCATTTAGAATTATGCAATTTTTTTAAGTATACGCATTAAAATACGAACACAACAAAAATATTTAAAAAAAAACACCTGAAAAAAAGTTAAAAGATAGAAAAGTTAAAAGATGTTAGAAAAAAAGAGGAAAATTTACATTTTCACTTACAAAATCCTCTGCGTTTATATACTTATATAAAAAATATTTATGCATTTTTTTTTTATTTAATGGATACTGTTACAAGCGTGCGAGTGGCACGAAAAAGCACCAAAAATGGCGACGTTTGGCGAGGAGCCTCGCGCCAGCTTGATTGGTTTGGGGAAAGGAATAGTCTAGTAGCCGCTGGATTGTGCTCGTTGTTTTGAGAATTTTCACGAGATTCGGTGCACGCTCTTATTCGGCTATATAAGGACGAGTAGCCGGAGTGAGTGAGTGAGTTTTAAGGGCCTGCAGAACTGTTCCAGTCCACTTCGCAGATGGTCACGTATGTAGCTGAAAGCAACGTGGAAGCATTTCATCACGACTGGGGATAAGCCCCTGCCGGGGCTAGGAGCCCCAATAATCCAACCACTAGTGAGTGAGTTAGTTGAGAGTTTGCTCTGAAATAAAAACCGTCTCGCTGGATTAGAGGATTTGTGAGCTGTGCTTACGTTTGCTGTAAACGTTGTATTATTGAGCTCGCTGCGATTTACTGTTGCTGTGCTATACGATAGCTGTTTTGCAGTCTGTTTTTATTGTGCTTAAGACTTGCATTTATGCTGTAAGTGACTGTTGACTGCTGGATTGTATTTATATGAAATTGTTACTCTATCAATTATCCTGTAAATAGCTGTAAATAAATTGTTTGTGCTGTCCTCAAGTAAAGTCCATTCAATCCGTACCCGCTACGCTAAAAACGTAACAATACTTTTTTTTTACTGTTTACATATTTTGTCACTTCATTCCCACTACCCATGATTTGTATTTACCAATATTTTTGACTTTCTGAATAGTTTCAGGTTTATACTCTTTAGGTAAGACGATCGGCATAGGAAATAATAATAGCAGCTAAAAGTTTTAAATATACTAAAGCAGGGATTCTCAAACTTTTAGACATTGCGACCCTCTTTTTAGACAATCTATTTTGGCGACCCCCAAAAGTTTTAATTCTGTCTAAAGTTTAGACAGAGATTTTGAAAATTGTACACTAACTCAAGAGTTCGTAGAGTGTGTGTCGGGTATTGGCTCCACATCCCTAGACACTTCATCTCTCTCTTTACTAGTATCATCTCATCTCGAAACTTTGATTGAACAGTTTACAGATTGCATTCCAGTTAAGGATATGAGTTGGGTTGTGTGGATAGTCAATCCGTTCATTGAGCAAGCCGTAACAAAAGCTGAGCTAAGTGTCCGTCATCATGATCAACTGGTAGAGATTTCAAGTGATCAGTCAGCTAAGGTAATTTTAACAAACTTTATATCGACAAATTTTGGATACGTATTAAAAAGGAATACTCAGAACTGTCCACAACAGCATTACAAACTCTGATGCCATTTTCTATATATTACAACTGTGAACTAGCATCCCCCAAAATGATAAATTTAAAAACAAAATCAAGAAATCGTTTGACACTGGAAAATGACATTTTGTGTGTTACAAAGCTCATTCCAGACATTAATAAATGTTAATTCCAAACAAGCTCATGTATCCCATTAACTAATAGAACACAAAAACCCACTTGTAAGCGTATTAAAATCTTTATGTATTCTCTTTTTTTTAAAAAAAAATGAAAACTACAGCAATAAATTATTATTTTTTAACTTTTCCTCCCCATCTCACTATGCCTCCCCTGGACACATCCCGCGACCCCATAGGGTTTCTCGACCCACCTTTTGAGAACCCCAGGACTAAAGCTTTTGTTAAAATATTAAATCAAAATCGGTGAAAAGTCTAATATCAAAATAAAACCACAGTTTGGAAATCAATATCTGAATGTATTCTGTCCAATCATTTTTAATAAACGTGGAGAACAAAGCAATTTAGTTGTATAAAAGAAAATGTAAAAAGAATTAAAAAATTAAACTTCATCACAATAACAAAAGAGTTTAATATTTTTTTTATCCATTTGTTAATCAACGAAATATCCAGACAATCCCCCAACCAGGAGGTTTCCTCACGAAGGCCCCGTTTCCCATTGTTCTGCTTTGCATAAATCATACACGCTCCACCACACGCCTCGGCTTGACACCATCCGAAAATTAACGCCAAATATTTCTCTAAATCAACATCATTATTATGATTAGTGGGCCTCGGGACAATTTGCATCATTTTTTCCCTCTTTCCCTTTCTTCCCTATTCCGACTTTTAATACGTACCTCGCCTATTCGTACACCTGTAGTCGGAGTAATGGAAATAGAAATGCCTTTGTATCCGACACTGTGTACATTTACGGTTTTCGCCCAGGAAAAAAAGGGAATTCCTTCCCGTTACGAATTAAACAGATCCTCAGTTCGTTTATTTGAAGAGCGGAGAGAAATACTTTGCAGCTGCTTCAGCTGCTCGTGTGTTTACGTTCGTTTCGACACTTACTTTTCTGTCTAATGAATATATAGGATGTATTGAGGCTTTTTTTTATTGTAATGTCTTTTATATATTTATATTTGGACTAATTTAATTTTTATAAGCCTCAAGGGATGTTTGGATACAATGATACCGAGTGATGAAGATGCCAATAGTGACCCGAAATGTGTTAGAACACATTAAAAACATTTTTTTGAGAGAAGTCCTTTTGTGTTTTATTTCCAAAGGGAATAATCAAAAGTAAAATTCAATTACACAACACAATGGAATAGAGTCTGAAAATGAAAACAAGTAATATATATAATAGTCCATTGCTACTTAGGTCAACCAAGAAAAAAATTACTTAGTAACTTTTTATTTAATAATTACCATTAATATAGATAATTTAGCAAAAAAATTATTGATTGTTCACCGGAATTGAACCTGCCTTCTTCACTTTCAAGTGGAAAATATTAACCGATCAATTTTACTGATTGAGCTGCTGTCTGTTGATTTTAACCGTCATTACAAACTGCTAAAATTCTATTTAAAATGTTGAAAAATTGATTGAATTTATTTAATGAATTAGCATTTGAAAAAGCTGTATTAATATCGAGTGTCATACACTGCAAATTTTAAAAAATGTATTTGAACTTGAATGAAAAAATAAAAAGTATTTTATTAGCGATTGAAAAGTTGAACCATGTATATATATAGAGAGAGTGTCAACTAATAGCATTAATTGAATAATGGGACATTCTTTAGACAGATAGTATCAAGATATATTATAATCTTTAATGCTAATAAATTAATGAATATAATGAATAAGCTGAAAAATGCTAATAGTGAATTAATGAATAAGCGTAGTGAGTGTCTGCGTCAGGATGCTACAGGCCAGACAATTCGACTTGCATTACTGTATCTCTCGCATATAGAATTTGGAGGTTAAAAATAAATATTCTCAAGCGACTTTTCTGAAATTTTAATCAGAATTCAAATTTAGCAAAAATTAGGATGAATTTTCCCATCTATTCGAGACAACATCGGAAGATATTATTGCACAAAAATAAAGTTTATGCCGGCTCAAAAGTGAATGAATAATCTTTTTAATGATACCAATTTTAGAGACATGCGATTTTTTCCTGAATTTCGTTTTTATCATGCGAAAACATGTTTTCTAGGGGAGTTTGAATAAATGAAGTTTGTAGGCAATGTATAAAACCTAAATGGCAACATGCATCAATATCTTTTAATCGCATATATTTTTTTCACCTGCTTTTACCGGTATTGCATTATTATTAGGTATGCTTCTTTGAAAACGGATGAGCTTTTAAAAAGTTGACCTGCTTTTACCAGTATTGCTCTTTCAAACTGGTTAATTTATTAAATTAATTAAGACAAATAATGACTTAAAAATAATAAGGTTCTTACATGATAACTTGAAACTTGTGATCGTAGATCTCCTTTATATATATATATATATATATATATATAATTAAACATTGTTAATTAATCGATTTTTTTAGGATTCATTTTGAAGTAATTTTGAATTAAAATAAAACAAATAAAGGAATTAAAAATTCATAACCAATTTTTGTTACCCAAACTGGTATAGAAAATTCACGCATTTGCTTAAAAATTTAAAACAAACTCTCTCTAACTGTCAAACATTTGACATCAATCAAAGTATAAGAAAGGAGTGTTAGAATTATCTTTGTCAAAGCCTTCAAGTTGATTTCTTTCGACCCTGCTACTTCATGATAACATGCATTTATAATGAATACATTATTAACCCAATTAATAAGCTTTAAAACAAACATGTTTTAATTTATATCTTTTCAATGCTGAGCTAATTTGTAAAACTTTACCACATTACTAGAGATTGAAGATTGGCACAACTATCATTTTGCTTTGAAATTTGAATACGAAATTTGAATTATGTAATGGCACGCGATTACTCATTAAAAAAATCATTAGAAATATTCTTGGGGCTACTATTTTGAATGGCAAATTTCAAGATGAAGTTGTACTTTTACCACGGATCCCAATGATTCCTTCAGACTCACCAATCCCATTCAAACGTTTGCAATTTCCAATTCTCTTGGCATTTGCTATGACTATTAATAAGTCACAAGGTCAAACGATGACAATTTGTGGCTCAGATTTAGAAAATCCTTGCTTTTTACACGGCCATTATATGTTGCGTGTTCGAGGGTTGGAAAACCATCGAATTTGTAAGTTTAAGTTTCTAT
>JAOUZG010009736.1:2494272-2511370 GCA_026289955.1 Argiope argentata
CAGGCAATAAAATGTACCAATGAAACGTTCTATCCATCTTCAATGTCTACTTTATTATCCATTATAATTATATAAATTATTATCATATAAATTGTATAAGTAATTACGACATAAATTATTATTATTTAAATTATGTAAATTATTATCACATAAATCCTTATGTTGTTTCTTATTGCACTTGCCATGGACAAGTTTGCTGAGGAAGGCAGCGGTTTAAGCCTAATCAGCGTTTCTTGTTTGTAGTGGCACCAACTAGGGCCAAGGGTACGACTTTTGCTACTCACTCATCACATTCGCTTGCACAACTCCATTTTACAGGGGGGGGCACATTCAAACATCTCACAGATAAAACACAGAAAAACGAACATGACCGATCCGGGTCTCGAACCCGGGATGCTCAGATTGCTAGAAAGACTCTCTACCTCTATGCCAGGGCACCGGCTAAAAATATTATCATTATATTATATAAATCATTATTATCATGTTATATAAAAACTTTTATATAAAACCTTTTTTAAACTTCATAAAAATAACTTTAATTTGTTTTGAGTTATATATAGAAAGTCACCAGAATGATGCCACTTAAGGCTTGTTTTACCAGTATTGTTCGAAATATTTGACGAAAATTTTTATTACGTCGCAATAAGTATTAATATTGCACTTCACTGTGAAATGATGACAAAAAAAAAACCTAATTCATTGATTGGCGCAACTTCAAAACAAGAGACGCTTATTCCGGCATAAATCCACTGATGCATCAGGAGACCAAGTGCCATTAATATCAACAACCACAACAACAGACTCAAGTTTAGAAAATACGGTAAATTTAATGACCACCCATAATTATATATCACCTCTTATTACTATTTAATCTCATAAAATTTACTTTTGAACGGATCGAACAACCTTATTATTATTTTTTAATTGGGCGTGTACGTTTTTCCTACATACATTATTATAGAAATAAAATGTTTTAAAATTCAGAAACATTTGAGCACAACAGCAACTTGCGTAAGTTCGTTGACGGGAATACAAATCCGTTAATAGACATTAAGAGTGAGCGATATTCAAATTTGCATGGAAGGAGTTTAGTTTCATCGGCGGCTTGCTTTCGGGTTTTGAAATGCTGTTCTGTTACTGGGAGGGTGAAATTATCTTGTCAAAATTGGAAGATGGAGTACTGGGGCTTGTTCTCGTACAATCGTTACAAAATGTGTCATTAACGACTATGTAGCTTTAGAAGAAATGTTATTCGCCGAGAAGTATGTCGCATAGGAATTGACCAAATTACCATGACTCCGGGGCATTCCGTGTGGCAATTCGAACAAAAATTTAGATTGAAGGACGCTCAAAATATGAATACTTGTTTGGATTTAGTGGTTTTCATTTCTATGGGCAGCATATGAGAAAAGTAAGCTTTTTGTTAGAATTAAAATGGAATGAATATTTAATGTTAAACATTTAACATGGGGAGAATGAAAAGAATATTTATGCGCTCAGTCTTGGCTAATTCAAAACTGACGTGACCAGAGTTGAGTTTCTAAAATAACTAGAAATTGAGTTTAAAACTGAATATTGTCAATTGTCTGAATATTGTGGTTATAGTTGCAGGGGCATGAAGCGGTGTTGTGTGCGTGTGTGTGTAAAAGAGAAGTTTTCAAAGTCTGTTACGTGATTGTGCCTTTTAAAAAATTTCTTAAAATGCTAGCCCTCCCATTCGTACATACATTTAGTTAATAACTTGCTGATACTTATGCACTTATCATAGACAAGCACGCTGACTAGGTCAATAATTTAAACCAAGTTTGTGCAGAACTTCTTGGAGGTAAAGGCCCTTGAGCACCCGAGGGCAGAAGTCTGACTTCTAGTTTATCAGAAGAGGACACTCATGCTGTCGCTTGCACAACCCCTTTTAAAAGATGGCTCATCCACACACCTCACAGATAGAATACAACGTAAAGAACAACCATGCCTGATCAAAAGCTCGAACCTGAGACACCCAGACGACAAGGAAGACGCGCTACCCCTGGATCAGGACGCCGGATAACAGCTTGTAAAAATAGAAAACCATCTGAATAGAAATTTCGGTCCGGGATGGCCTGGTTGGTAAAGCGTTGGACTCGTCCTCCTTAGGTTACAGGGTCGAAACTCGCCGGTCAAAAGATTCCCCGAGTGTGTGGCGATTGGCGCTCGTTAAGTCTGTCTTGGTCACAAAATCCTCCATATCGAGAGTAATACCACTGGGGGTACTGGGTCAGAGGTGATCGTTCTCTGTTCCAGATCTAAACTACGATCTGAGATGAATGAATGAATGAATTTGCATAAATGTAGTCCGCCCCCTAAAAGGGGTTGTGGCGTGTGTGTAGCTAAGTCGTACTCTTGGCTTTAGATGGCGCTACTTGTAAAACAAAGAGACACATTTCTTAGGCTTAAAATCCGCTGATCGTATCAGCAGAGATTTATCCACGGGAAGTGTCATTAATCAAAACAGAAATTTCAATAAAAATAATTAAACATATTATGTATTGAAAAGGAATATCATTATAATTTAAATTAGAATTAACTCGAACACTAGGAAAACCGATTTGGTTCAATGAAATCTGTTAATGCTAGGATATAAATTAGATCGTATTTTAGAGTTAGTAACATAAATGGTGTTCTAATGTAAATAGTAGAATTATAACATAAAAAAAAGTAATATTAAAAAAAAATTCAAAATCAATTAGTACCTAGGTTAACAAAGAAAAATTTCATTTTAGTTATTTTGTATTGAATAATTACAATTGTTGTCCCCATGTTAAGCTTTACAACGGAAGGAGAGGTGCAGTAGCTCCTGAAGGAATGGACCCCTGAGCTACCTGAAAACAGAAGTCTGACTTCTGGCCCACACACAACACAAACCCTTTCCATTCCTTCATACATTTTCATTCATTAATTCATAGATCGTAATTTAGATTTGGAACAGAGAACGATCACCTCTGACCCAGTACTCCCCCCCCAGTGGTATTACTCTCGACATGGAGGACTTTGTGACCACGACAGATATAACGTCTACCACATGAGGAGAGTCTTCAGCTGGCGGGTTCGAACTCTATGCCCAAAGAATGTGAATCCAACGCCTACCAACCAGGTTTTTTCACAATCACATTTTCTACAAATAATTGCTCAAAAAATTATACTAGCGTTGGATTTTCAATGCCAATGGAGGCAACACAAAATGCATGAAATTTCTGCTCCAGTTGGGATAACGAAATAAAGATTAGAAATTTTTAGTTTTCTTTACTCTGTATTATTTTAATTCGAAAGTCCTTCAAAATGAATCCGAAAAATCGATCCACTAACTATGTTTCATTTCAAATGCATCAAACTTTAAGAAAATAAATAGAATCGTTTGAAACAATCTTCCGAAAACATGTTGAACCTAACCACATTAGCTTGTGGAAAAAACAAACTGAATTCGTTTCTTATTTGGCGGTGGAGATATCAAGATTTTTGGCGGGTAAGTTAGTTTTTAATTAATGAATGAAAAATAATGAATTAATATTTGAAAAAAATATATTAACATCAAATGTCATCCGCTACAAGTTTTAAAAAATTTACTAGAACTTAAGTGGATGAATAAAAAGTATTTTATTAACCGATTAAAAATATAAACAAGCTATATATATATGTTACCGAGAAAGACCGAAATTAGAGAATATCGACATTTACCGGTGAATGTCAACAAACTCCAAATACGTCGGTGAAAGATCGATTTTTTCATTGCATTCTTGTACATTCGGACCCTCCCCGGTGTATGTCAACAATCACAGATATGCTCTGGTGGATCTGGATGAAAAGGGAGGAGTCAACGAAGAAGCGACTGGTTGTTTCCTGCCAAATCATCTGTTCTACTTGGAATTTTAAAATTTTAATTATTAAACAAATTTTCGCCCCTCTTTCTGAAAGGAATGATTAAGGACTTAAAATACACAGTGCATTCAAAATGATGCTTATTTTGTAATCAATTTTTAAGATAAAAATTTCATAATACTGTATTAATATTAGACTGAAACTACAAGAATGTCTGCATACTTAATTTACTTATTAGCAATAAATTATTAAAAATTATGCTAAATAAATTATTTCGTAATTCTTCTAAATTATCAAATAATCTAAAAAATTATTAATTTTAAAATAAATTATAAAAAAATTATTATTTTAATTTTATTAATGTTAATTAATTAATTAATTTAAAAATTTAAATAACTATAAAGAATTATTAATTGATTACAAAATAAGCGTCATTTTGAATGCACTGTGTGTTTTAAATTCTTCATTATTCCTTTCAGAAAGAGGCGAAAAATTTACCACGACTAAATTACGGAAAAGAAAATATAAATATCGGACATTTTCAATATTAACCGTTAATGCATGGCGCATGTCGACATTTACTGGTGTAAATCAGAAATAAAGGTCTTTAGTAAATATTTCGGACATGCACCAAGCGACTATGTGTATATCGACATTCACCGGTGAAAATTGACATTCTCCAGACCTCGGTCTTTCTCGGTAACACACACACACAAACACACAGGAAGACTGTGAGCTAATAGTAGGAATTGAATAAATATTAATTTCTAATTATAAAAGAATCACTGATGTTAAGAGCGATATTTGCAATATACAATTTCAAATGCAATCTGGAATGGATCATTATATTCTTATTATGTGAGATTCCTCAGTCTTTTTTTATGCCTTTCACAAACATCGAGCCAATACTCGAAAATTTCGACGTTTCAATGCAGACTGGCGGAACGTCCGCTTTATGGCGCGACTATTACACCGGCAGTGCCACAGACGTAGCACAATGCCGAATGGTAAAAAGTGGGCCCCAGGCCACGTCAACGGAACCCACCAACTGAGGCGAGGTTAGGCGTGACTTCCCCTCTGACATCCCAAGGCCACATCAAATCCCGCCAGCAGCACAAAGGAAAAGAAGGGGGAGGAAGAAGCAATAAAAAAAGCTACCAACAGAAACAAAATGAAAATAAAAAAAGAAAAGAAGCAACTTCCCATTCTTCTAGCCCCCCCTAATCCGTTCCCTCCCCCTTACATCGGACATTCTCCCCACATCGCATTACGATAATTCGGCGGAATTGTGGACGGTGTGGATATGCGCACATCGCACTCATGTGCAACCCTTGGTGAGTGTTCGAATTCTGGTGGATTAAATTCTGTTCCCCTAGGCTAGATAAAACGTATTGTTGGGAGTAGAATCTTTGGCTGGTAAATGTCCGCGGAGGTGTGATTATTCGAAGGTGGTTTTAGTACACTCAGTAGAGCAATTTTTTTAAATTGTAAGATGTTGAATCGAAATGGGGGGGGATTGCTTTTTAGTGAAAATGCGACGAAAGTCCAAATTGTGAACTTTTTCCTTTGTTGGTTTTTGATTGTTATTTTCTCGTATAAAAAATATGTAAAGAGAATAAACATTACAAGCACGGATTTTTCGACATTATATCTGTCTGTGAACACGAAAATCCGAAATAGTTTGAGCTACACGGCTAAAATTCAGCCCACGGAATTACAGACAAATTTGTAAATTTCTATCGAATTTTGAACAAAATATATTTATGGTATAGGACAGAGGACGTTAACACCTGTGTTTGAGAAGTGGACATACACTTAGGGTTTTTTCTCTTATATGAAGTACAGAAAGATAAAGTATCGAAATCATCATCATCATCATCAAAAACACACACAGCAGATTTCGGTAAATCTTCAGGTTTTACATTTTTCCATTTTTGGAATTATATATATTTATCTGTCTGTCGGTCTGCCTATAACTAGTGCAATAAGTCAAAAATGTTCTCTAGACAGGTGTAACTTCAAATATGACTTTTGCACCTTGGAAATTTCTGTCAAATTTTGAGCGAAATCCATGCATATAAAGTCTGTCCGTCTAATTGTTCGTATATAAGAGAAATTGATAGCTACAAAACACAAAGAGCAATGTAGATAAAATTTGGCACACCTTTAGCATCTACAAAATAGACTGTTATCAAAATTTTGAAAGAGATGTTAACCCATTCGCTGCCAACCACGAATATACTCGTGGTTAGAAAGGTGTTGCACATTGCCAGCACGAATATACTCGTGATACTTTCAATATATTATAACGTACAACTTGTCAAACTTTTTATGGTCACAAACATAAATATACAAGTGTAAAAACTTGGAAAAAAAGCTACGAATAGTTTGTTTTTACAAAAATTTAACTTTATTTAACTTTATTTTACTTTATTTAACCCATTCGCTGCCAAGTCTAAATTGTAAGAGGTTATTCCCATTGCCAACCACGAGTATACTCGTGTTTGATTTTTATGCATGTATATGATTATTTATGACAAAATATGTGAATTTATTTTGAAATAATAAAACTTATATAAACAATAACACTCAAAACAGAAATACCAATGGGAATAACCTCATACAATGTAGGCTTGGCAGCGAATGGGTTAAACAATCGTCTATCTGTCTGTACTTTCATATGCATGTAAATGCAATGATTTAAATCTATGAAATTCGGTATATTATCGTGTGACTTTTATTGTATTCGTATGTCAAATGTTGGTGTTAGGTAGCCGGCAAAAGGCTGTCCAACATAATATATGTGCATTAGATTCAGCAAAAAGGCTAGATTCATGTCAAAGCGCTGTACTGCGTAACTATAGTTTTCATCAATTTATGGAAAGTATTTGTAGCCTTACCCAAAGAACACAATTTTATACGAAGGGGGGTGAAATATTTATTATAGAAAATGGCTGAAACTTTTTTGTAGATTGATCCTTTGATGTCGGCGTCCTGGCATAGAGGTAGCGCGTCTTCCACGTGATCTGTGCTTCCTGGGTTCAAGTCCCGGTTCGGGCAGGGTTGTTCTTCTGTGTACTATCTGTGAGCTGAGTGAATGTACCCCCCCTCCCTGTAAAAAGGAACTGTGCAAGCGAATGCGACGAGTCGTACTCTTGACCCTAGTTGGTGCTACTTCAGAAACAAGAGACGCTCATTCGGTTTAAAATCGCTAACGGTCATCAGCAGGCTTTTCCATGGCAAATGTCATCAGTAACAATCACTCCCTTAGTTTCTTTTTTCTTATACGAAGTAGAGAAAGAAAAAATATTGAAATCGCCAAAAGATTTTAACTCCAGATTTCGATTAATTTCCAGGTTTCACATCCTGAATCCAAAAACCGTATTTTTTGAGTTATATCCATCTGTTTGTCAGTCTATCTGTGAGTAGTAAAATTCATCAAAAATGCTCTGTTATACAAATGAAACTATATAACACCAATATTTGTAAATTTCGGGGAAATTTTATATGAAATCCATTCAAAGGGTGTGTGTCTGCCCTAAGTGTTCGACTGGAAATGAACTAGAAATTTACAAAACTTTAAGAGGAAGATAGGTAAAATTTAGAAGAGGGGGGAGGAAAAGTGACTTAGAACAGAGTATTCTTTCAGGGAATTAAGAAGTAAAAGGGTTTTTCAATTACGTGAGCCATATTTATGAATGCAGGACTCATAATATGGGAGAAATATGGTATAAAATACAAAGTGGTAAATAATCAAAGCAGATGAAATACCTGTATCAACTCAAACAGGTGGCTGATTAACTTTCGATAAATAACGATGATTACTTCCCTTGAGGACTTTTAAATCAAACTGCCCAAGATTATTGTTTTAGAACGATAGAAAATTTCAAACAGTAAGCCTGACCACTTCGAACAAACCTTTGTTGTTCTTTCCAATGGAATCTTGTTCCACAGTTAGGCCAAGCATTAACATATAAGGCCACAGCTGAGAGATTATACACTTTATCTATTCCACCACAAATTGTATTAGTCCAAATTTGATGCTAATCTCATTTTTGCATTAGATGCTTTTGGACTCATGCCCAATTTATCCACAAGGATCGTTGCTGTTTGAGCTTTCGTGTTCTCTTCATTTCGTGGTAGATAATCCCCCACCTGTTAACTGCTCACAGAGAGAATTTAAAATTCAACTCGATGCAACTACGATACTTTTCTGAATGCTACTTATATTTTCAAAGAATATCTATTTGAATAGATTCAGCTGCTGTATATCTGGCTTCTTCATTCAGGAAGTATAAACAGGCTATCTTTATCAAATGAACAGTTAAAAATTATTTTCTATAAATACTTCGAAATTCAAAGCATTTATTTTAAATTTTTACTTTCTCGTATACATTGTATAGAGAAAGCACAGTAATCATCAAAAGATTCGAACAACACATTTCTGGAAAATATCTGTCTGTGATAAAGATAATTCAAAAATGCTTTTGGTATAGAAGCTCGAAATTCGGAAATATACCAAATTTGAGAATTTCTTTCGACTTTTAAGTAAAAACTATTCGGAGGAAATCTATCTGTGTTCCTGTTCGAATATAAGTTTACAAAATAAATTCAAAACGAAGAGAGTTAGATATATAAAATTCTGTGCACAAATTTAGCATTTATAGAGTTGACACTTGTTCGAATTTTGTGCAAAAAACAACAACGGGTTGGATCATCTGTCGGTCACTACTTTCAGAAACATATTGATGCGATAATTCAAAAATACAATAATTTAAATATATGAAATTTAGTATGAGAATTTGAGTCAATTTTTTTGTCAAATTGACAGAGAAAAGCGAGCATAAAACACAAATTTTACTTTTAGATAGTGTTAATCACGTTCCACGGAACAATCGCCAAAAAACTCGCCAAGGATGAGGTGTCACGAGAGATTCAGAAAAAATGCTGAATTCATGCCAAAAGTTAATATTTCGTATGTACGTCAATACCACGAAAAGAGTTCTCTGACATGTCAAGTTTATCAGACAGTATTCTAGAATAGAAGGAGACGCAGGTTATATAATGTTTTACCTAGGATACTTGTTCTTATCTTATGCTCTAATTAATCACATTTGTTTCCTCGATTAAATTAATAGTATTCATACGTTCTGGGTCGGGTACTTGTATTTTGTTTCGTGTTCTGCAGATCCCTATATTGATTGAAAATGGCATGTTGTAAGCAAAGGACACAGAATAATTTTAATTTTTTTTTGAAAAAAATAAACCTTTGTGTTTTTTTTCTTTGAAGATACATACTATTCATAGAAATATTCGTGTGCTCATATTGCGTACGCACAGCAAACAAAACCATTGATGAAAGTTGCAAATTATTATCAATTTTTTTTAAAAAAAGGATGAGTATAAACATTTTTATTCTTCTCTAATTTTTAGTTAGTCCCCTTAATGTTTTCACGAAGAAATATTCACTGAAAAATAAATTCTAGAATATCATTTAAAAAGTCCAGAAATAGTAGAATAGTTCAAGAATAGTAAAAAAGTTCGACAACAGCACAATAGTTCAAGGATAATAAAGTAGTTCAAGAATATTATTCAAAAATAGTAAAATAGTTAAAGAAAGGTACGATAGTTCGAGAATAGTCTAATAGTTCAAGAATAGAAAAACAGTTCAAGAATGTTTTCCAAAAATAGTAAAAAAGTTCAAAAATAGTTGAATAGTTTAAGAATAATAAAATAATTCGAGAATAGAAAAATAGTTCAAGAATAGTCTAATAGTTCAAGAATATTATCCAAAAATAGTGAAAAAGTTTAAAAAAATAGTAGAATAGTACTAGAATATTATTCAAAAATAGTAGAATAGTTCAAGAATATTATTCAAAAATAGTAGAATAGTTCAAGAATATTATTCAAAAATAGTAAAAAAGTTCTAAAATAGTAGAATAATTCAAGAATATTATTCAAAAATCGTAATATAGTTCAAGAATATTATTCTGAAAGCTGACAAATTTTATTTAGATTTTATTAGTTTATGTACCCTTCGACCAGTCTGACTAAAAAAAATGCAAATCCGAAAGTGCCCGGTTACTTATGACCATTCAGTATATAATTATTGTAAAATTAAGCGAAGAAAGAAAAGTAGGTGATTCTGTAGAGAAGTTCACAATATTCTGAGATCGGACTGATCACGACTTAAAGTAGCTTTTCATAATCAGGACTTTCTTCTGGAATCAGGCATATAACAACTGAGAAACAATAACGCGAGTAAATTACTCTCGAACTCTGGAAAGGAAATCCACCGAGAAATTCCCTTCCCTACTCTCAGGAATTCTAAGGGGAGCTACGAGGAGGGGGGGGGGGTTGAATTCGAAAGGGGAATGGGGGAGCTGGATGAAAGGCACCGAAAGTTTCATGCTCCCTGATGGAGTACATAGCTAACATTTCCCGATTTCAATCACAAACCCACATGTGGTGGGGAGAGCACAACTTCCAACTTATTTTCATTTTTTTTCTTCATGTTTTTCTTCGAATTTTGGTACTTTTTCTTTTGCTCAGAAGAGAAAAAGGGTTATTCTGCTCGAAGAAATTTTCTTCTTGCTTTAATAAAGAGTGCTAATGGACAGTTCGTTGCGAAAAGTGTCATCAAAGAAAAGTTCGCTATGATCTATCCCAACATTTCTTTAGTTTTTCATCTGGTCACTGTAAATAAAAACCAGAGATCTTCTTTGCTTACTTTGGGCAATTTACTTTGTCTTTGCACAATTCCGCCGAATTGTGTTCAGATACGAATATTTTTTATTTATACTTGAATACATTTATATTTTAATTCTTGTGTATTAAGGTTCGAATATTATATTCCAACAGAAACTACCATACTTTTCGAATTTCTTTCAGCTGACCGATTTGGAACTAAAATTTCTAATGTAAGGTGACCTTTGGGTTTATTAACCTCTTCGTCGTCCTTAATGCGTCAAACAAGTTCAAGTGAAATTTCTGAAGGACAATCGTAATTCACTTCAAGCAATTTTCTACGTCTTAAAACTTTTAAACGCTTTGTAAATGTTTACTTGCTTGAGTTTTTATTTTTATTTGTTTTAATGTGGAGAAAAAGAGGGAAAAACAGAAATTTTCTCGGACAAGAGCTTGTATAGTTATATGACTTTCCTGTTCTAAAGCATCTCTAGAACTATTATGGGACGGGACTCCTAATTTTGAACTGTAGTCAGATGATGGGGCTGACACCTGTGCTTGAAGTCCCCTTTTCCCACCAGAGGAAAGATGTTTGGCTCTGATGAATTTAACGTACTCCAGACCCTCTTACATGGCGATTCTTCAGTGGAATTGAGTCCCGAACATGGAACCTTCGAATTCAGAAGCAGATACCTTACCACCAGGCCACTGCAGCCCTCTGAAGACCGGAAAAGGCGGCAAACGGGTTAATAATTCATTATATAACAATTCTCCGTTAAGGTAGGTATTGGATTCGCATCCCTTGGGCTGCGAATTCGAGCCCGCCAGCCGAAGACTTTCCCTGTGTGTGCTAGCTGAAGCACGTTAAATGTGCCTTGGTTACAAAGTTCTCTATGTGGAGAGTATTATTACTGGGGATACTGGGTCAGAGGTGATCGTTCTCTGTTTCAGATCTAAATTACGATCTGTGTGAAGGAATGAAATGCATGAATGAAGTCAGTCCTGTACGAAAGGTTTGGGACATATGTGAGCTAAAAATCAGACTTTTGCCTTCGGGTGTCCAGGGATCCATACCCGCAGAAGCTTTTGAGAATTAAAATTCGTATCTTTTTCCGATCTGATTCTTTGAATTGTTTTATGAAAATTAAGTTGATTAACCTGCACTTCCGTGCGCATTGTTATATCCGAATGGCTTCTGCCGGGACGGAGTATACCTATGCCATACCCTCAGAAGCTATTGCAACCCTCCTTCCGTTGTAAAACCGAACACGAAAACATCAACAACAATTGTAATTATTTAATAAAAAGTATCTAAAATAAATTTTTCCTGAATTCCTAAATTTTTCTAATAATCTAAGTAGGAATTGATTTAATTTTTTATATTGCTTGTTTGTTTAGTTTTTAGAAAATTTCAATTGTTTTTTGCCTGAAGAACTTCACAAGAATGTGAATGCATCATAGATAAAAATCTAAAGTATTTACAAATGGTATATATCCATTTATTTCTTAAAAATACATTTCTCCTCTTTCATAATGCATTCAAATATATAGTCATTACCGACTGTTAAATATATAACTCCCATCTTTGCAATCGGTTCTTTATTTATTATCCTGGAAGAAGTAGAAAGGAGATAAACAGTATCAGACATTAAGAACACAATGGAAGTCTAGAAAAACCAACAAAAAACTCCGTCGTCGGGCACAAAGAAAGAATCCGATGGAAACCGATTTCTCTTTGCCTACGATCAAAACCCTTATTCCGCGTGCAAGGGTAGGTAATAGATTATTACAACCAGTCTTTTATTCTAAATTGTCGCTCGCACTGTAATTCAAAAATCATTTAATGCGATAAGAGGGGGAAAATGAAAAAGAAATATTTTTCTTCGATCGTGTAAATTTGTCGAAACAATTCTATCGAAGTAAATCCGATAATTTTCCCATCACAGACGGAAATTTATGTGATCTCCTCCCTCCTTCTTCTTCGTCCGACCCTCCCCCCCTCTTAGAAAACACACCGTCTTTAAATTCCACAGTTCTCTTTCATTTGAATGTAAAGAAAATAACAGCTTTTCGAATTGTGATTAATGCTCGTTGTGTGGCCCGTCCCCTTTTGTTCACTTTGGTGCAAGCTACCGGAATAGATCTTGCGAAAGGGGATGGGGGTGAAAAGGAAGAAAAGAACAATTTATTGGATTTTACAACTTTCTTCTTGTCATCAAACCGATTGTTTTTTCCTCATCGATTATATTCTGTTGTTTCTTCATCCATGTTTGGAACAATTGTCTACATGATAATAAACTAGGAGGATGTTCTTTTATTGTTTTTCTCCAACCCCCTTCTCTTTTTTTATTCCGTCGAAAAATTTCTGATATGCAAACGTACCGGAACAAACATCATTTCAGGAATGATGCTCAGATGATTAATCGAACAAAACTGATGTATCGGATAAAGTTTAAATTCTGATGGAGGAAATTATGAATATAATTAATGGTTTTGTAGAGAAGGGTTATGCAATTAAGGCGTAATTAACATTTAACAATTCATTAAGGACTCTGAGCGATATTTCTTAGAGGCTATGATTTTAAATACCTTAATAATACGTTATAATTACGAAAATGGATTTTTATGTTGTTGATTTGCTAGCAATTATCGTATGAATAAATCTTAATATAATATATATAAATGTTGGCGTGATTATGTATGCATAATCCACGTCTTCTTCTAAGGAATTGTTGAATTCAATTCAAACTTTGCCCTCTTATTCTTTGAGACGAAAGAAAGAACACTGCAAACTTTTCAGAAAGCTAAACCCACTTAAAGTGTTTACTCAGTTTGAAATGTATTGAAAAGCTGCAGTTTCAAGTAATATTTTGGAGCAAACTATTTCACAAAAAGTATGCTAATACTATCGAAAAATTTAAAATTTTGTCTTTTTAATGATATTAGTTTTATTTGCTGGCATTTTTTTCTGTCACTCTTAATTTTTCAAAATTTAATAAATATTTGAAAAATGTAGATTTTTTAAAAAAAAGGATATTGTTATATAAGCTGGCAAGTACCGCGGAAGCGTCCCGAAAGGGAAAGTGTTGTCGACAGTTGGCGAGGAGCTTCGAGTCAGCCGATTTGATTTGACGAGGGGAATATTCTGGTATCCTCAGATCTTTCACGGTGCGCCGCGTCGCTACTGGATGGTTGCTCGCTCGGCTATATAAGGGACGGGTTGCTGCAATTAGGCAGTTTCAGTCGAAGAAGTAGCGACTCGTCATAAGAGTTGATTATTTTTCTCGCTTGTTATTAGTTAGCTGCATTTACGTTTGCTGTTAACGTTGTATTATTGTGCTTACTGTTTGCTGTGCTATACGATATTTGTTTGCAGTTTGTGTTTATTATGCATAAGGCTTGTATTTACGCTGTTAGCAACTGCTGACTGCTGGTTTGTGTTTATCTGAAGTTTTAATTTGTCAAGTCTCTCTGTAAATACCTGTAAAGAGCTGTAAATAAATTTGTTTGTGCTGTCCTCAAATAAAGTCCATTCAATCCGCGCCCGCTACGCTAAAAACGTAACTATATATATAAACATTCAGTTGCTAGGGTTTACATTTGGCAAGTTATAAGAGAGCAAGTAGGTAACGCATGCGTATAAAGGCTAAAAAATGTAGTTCTGTCGATAGGATCTAATTGTTCAAACGCATGCGTTACTGCATGCGTTCATAGAATTCGGCGTGCGTTTTTTTGGGTGGAGGGCGTTAAAAATTGATGACTTATCATAGATTAATTCCGACATTTTTTGCTCTTTCTAATGCGGAACAGTGTTCTTTTTTAAAATTTTAAATGCAATTTCTTTCCTATAGTTTTTTAAATTTATGCATGTTGTGACGTCTTCAGATAAGCGACATGTAGGAATATAGCAAACTAAGTTCCCACGAGAAAGCAACCCTTTGTACTTAGAAATTACAGATAGCGGAGGAATTTATTAAATGCGAAGAATGCAGACACCTGGTATTCAAATCTAAGTAACGCGGTCAAGCTAATGTGTCTGAGAGACTTGTGAGGTCTGCACTGAACTGGACACGTGTTTGGAACAGACAACGAAGGAAAGAACCAAATGTGTCCCTGTCAAAAGATAAGAGAGCCGACACGATGGGGACCACCGGTAGATGGCATTTCATTCTTCTAGAGAAGAATGCAGCATACAAGAAAGAGCCAACATGTCTCTTTGCTAATCGCTGTTCACCCCTCTCCCGTGATTGGAAAGATAGCTTAGGTCAGATGATTCAATGAAAGTTAGGAATTATCCTGATTGGTCATTTGCCACCGAGACTTTGAGACCGAGCCACCGTTCTTTGAGACCGAGATAAAAAAGGGAACCGACTGAGGAAGCGACAGCTAGTGATTGGAGCTAGAATTCAGCTTGAAATTCTGTGTAAAATTCACAGGAGAGAATTTGGAGTGACGTAGGCAGCAACGCCCTGTAGCTGAGCCTACGTGAAGTTCATCGGAACTTTTGGACTTTTGCGTCCTGAATGAAGTGTGAAAGCTCATTCGAGCTTTGGGGAACCTCTAATTAGTTGAACACTTGTCTTCTGAGTTCCAACCAGTTCGTTCCAGAAATCCCAGAAGCCTCGGGCTGAATCTTGCGGGAGTTTCCAGAACTCCATCATATCTCTTCCCCTCCGGAAGAGACTCTTTACTTATCTGAATCACAGCACCTTTCCCTAGTGGAACTCTGAACTGAATTACCTATGTGTTTGAAAAATACTTAATCAAGAAGGTGTACCTGTGTGAAAAATATGTGTATTATAGCTGGAAATAAATAGATTTTTATTACTCCAAGACCTGAGTTTATCTTCGGCCCCACTCACCAGTAGCCCCGGCTAAAACGTTACAATGTTCACATGTTTTTTAAAATTTTACCCTTTTTCCTTGTCTAAATATCCATCATTTTAATACAATTCGCAGTAAAAGAATAATCATGGATACCGAAATGGCAATTTATAGCCAAGCATGAAATACCCGAATCCTTCTTATGAAATTATGGCAAACATATATCAGTTCCTTCCTGCGCATGCGCTGCCTACTTGCCATCTTATAACTGGCCGAGTGTGAACCCGGCATTACACTATGTTTGTTTTTTGATATTTTTGTTTTACTTTTTAAACACCTTCTAGACTGTTTTCTTCCTTTATTATTCTTATTGATTGCAAAAGAATTCTAAAGCTTATTTAATTGGATAACAAACATACTATTGTTACAATTTCCCTTCATATTTATCAGCGTCTTTTTCGAAATAGTAAATAATACTGTAATCGAGAAAATGAGTAGTGGAAATTTGGTGTAAAGATTTAACGATATCTCAAAGAAAAAAAATAAGAGCATTGTTCAAATTCAAATGAAGACAAAGAAAGTAAGCTTTTTATCAATTAATGAAGTTTTATTTTATAGTTGAAGAACAAGAATGCAAAGGAAATACTGCCAGAATACCTCAGCAGAATTCAGGAAGAATGTTGAAGGAAAAATTTTAAGAAAACTATTAACAATTTAATCTGGTAAAATTTTTCGTTTTATTTATTTTCATTGTTTTCATTAATGAAAAGTTAAATATTTGATTAATCGTTTAAATTTTTTTATTAAAACTTGTTTTTTGCTGCCTTGTTAGATTTTTTTACAATTGATTTTATGCATTTATACAATAAATAAGTAAATAAACGATAAAATTCATAGTAAAAATTGGTTATTGTTGACTTACAAAACTTTTAGAGGTTGAAAGGATTTTGTGTATTGTAATATTTTATATAGAAGCCGTGTTTGTATGAAAAATATTGGATTGAAGATATTTTAATTCCGTTTAATGGCGGATATATCAGCTAGCATATTTTAATTCTGAAAAAAGATATAGTATATAATCCCCCTCCCAAAAAAAGAGGGCAATGTTCTTACTTAAATATTATATTGTATGCATACATTTGCAAAAAATAAGTTTAATTAAATAAGGTAAGCATTAAATAGGCACGAAGGCATAGTTATAAGTTGAATCAAGTATAAGATGAATTCATACTTTGTAAAAGGATTAAAAGCATTAAATATGAACTGATAAAAGTTAAAAATTCAACAATTGTGTTTGGCTTATAAACAACTTTTTTATACAATAAGGCTGCTATTTTACCTCCATTAATTGCATTATCGAATAGATAACTTAGTAAAACCGACTGTAAATTTTTCAAAGGACAACTAATCTGATATGGCAGCCCACAGAAATCGGTTTTTAAATTATGAAACAAAAATTAACCCTTTGCACTCCGATGGTACCTATGACTCACCATTCAAGATTGTTATATATTAACCAATATTTAATTAAACTACAATTATATTAACCAATATTTAATTAAACTACAATTACATTAACCAATATTTAATTAAACTACAATTACATTAACCAATATTTAATTATACAATATTTAATTAAATTACCATTATATTAACCAATATTTAATTAAATTACAATTATATTAACCAATATTTAATTAAATTACAATTATATTAACCAATATTTAATTAAATT
>JAOUZG010009736.1:2557322-2575265 GCA_026289955.1 Argiope argentata
CTATCTGATGTTGTGATTAACCCAAGATTGCGTTTTTATATGTACGGTCTAATGTTGTGATATACTCAAGATTGTGTTTTATATTCACAGACTGATTCTGTGATATTCTTGAGATTGTATCGTGATATGTATAGATTGATGTTGTGATACGCACAGATTGATGTTGTGATATGCCCAGATTGATGCTGTGATATGCACAGATTTATATTGGGATAAGCACAGGTTAAAGTTGTGATATGCAGATTAATGTGATATGCCCAGATTAATGTTATGATATGCACAGATTAATGTTGTGATATGCACAGATTAATGTTGTGATATGCACAAGATTGTATTGTGATTTGGGCGGATCGATGCTGTGATATATACAAGATTGCATTGTATTGTATTTATGCACAGTTTGATGTGATATTTTCAAAAATATACTCAAGATTGCGTTTTTATATGTGCAGTATAATGTTGTGATGTGTGACACAAGATTGTGTTTTTATATGCACAGACTGATGTTGTGATATGATGATATCTTATATGTACAGATTAATGTTGTGATATGCCCAGATTAATGTTGTGATATGCTCAGATTAATGTTGAGATATGCACCGATTGATTTGTGATATTTTAAAAATTGTATTGTGATATTTATAGATTCATGTTGTGGTTTGAACAACACTAATTTAAGAAGCGAAATTAGTGTTTTAGTTTCTGATAACCTACGTGTGCTACAGGAGAGAAAGGATGCAAAAAAAAAGTGACCAAAAGAAAAACAGTTGCCTTAAAAGTCGTTTGCTGTTGACTTGTTTGTCACATCAAGAATTTGTCTGAATTTTTCCTAGAATACGCATTTTTAGCTCTAAAATTAATTGGATGTTTTTTTCAGTGAATAGGTGTCACAATTTTTGAACAATTTCTTATTGACTTTCCAATTTTGATCTAAAATATAGATAGAAATACATTTTAGTAAAATATTTCATTAAAAATTGCCGGAAAGTTTTTTAAAACTTATACTGTTAATTTTAAATGTTCTGAATTACTTTTGGATGCAATTAGGAATTTTTTGGAATTGAAAAAAAAAGGCTATCGATCGAATTTTTTTTAATCGAGGTGCGTAAGAATGCGAAGAATTCTTGAGTTCAAAATTTCCTTACTTTAGGACATTCCAACCGATTAAAGGTTGTACATTATAATTTAATCACATATAAAAAAGTTAGACGCTTTTTAAGATAGATGAGTACATATAAGAAATAAATTGTTTAAATTTAAAATACAAGTTATGAAATATATAATATAAAATTATTTCCAATTTCTTAATTTATAACCAAAGTATTAAAACGCTTTGTATTTTTGTTTGAGAAACGTACATTCATTTGAGATATTTTAGAATTTTTTTTATTTGATAACGTTTATAGGCTGGGATATTATCAATAATTTATTGCAAGTGAGTTATGACAAATCTGATTAATTTTATCCCAATTTTCTTCAGAGGTTGTTGGAACTGGAACTGTCAAATTTAGCAGATAGTTATTCTATCTTCTATATATGTTCATTAAAAATAGCTTTGAAATGTAGTTAGATTATCAATAAAAATTAATCGAAATGTAAACGTTAACTAATAACTTCGGAACAAGTTTTGTTCCATTAAAACAAATTAAACATCGTCAAGTTAACAAATTTGGTTCTATTTTATGGTTGGAATTTTTTTTCTCATTAGTATGATTTTTGTTTGTATGTAATTTTTTTCAAATTATAATAAATAAAATATTATATCTAAAAGAATTTGCAAAAAAATAATTTTGATTATTTTAGAGGCTATTCTTATACTCGCAAGCTTTAAAACAATATTATATGTATATTTTTTGTGTGTACACCTACCTTATTGTAACTTTATAATGAAAAAAAAATCAATAAAATAACAATCATATATCAAATCAAAAATTTTATTATGTTATGATGCTTCTAACTAGTAATTCGAATTTCTTCAAAATTCTCCTTTCAAGTTACAAATGTATCTAAAAATATTGGAGATGACCGATAATGAGTCCTGAAAACTTTATCTACATAAAAAGAAATTTAAATATAATTTAAGCAATTAAGTATTATATTTTAAAATAAAAGTCTAGAAAATTCATCCCCAAAACTACTTAGATTGAAAATAATATAAGATTAATTGCTCTTAGTCATGTAATTGCTATCCACATAGACATGATCAGTAAGATTTTAGGCTTCTACCTACATAGGGCAGGCCAATGGGCAATTCAAAGAAGATTTGTGGTCTATAATGTGTACCTAGGGCTACAAAAAAATCTAAAGGTGGATTTAATGAGAATTAGAAACTGCAGTAAGATCGCCCACGATTTTTAGATGCGTTGGTGTATTAATAAAAGAGAGTTCAAGTTACAGTGTTACCTGGCTTGCTTCAAAATTTTCGGAAAAGATTTATTCTGGTCAAAAACTTTAAGTGAAAATCCAGACAGCACATAAACATTTTAAAGAATAGGTTTTCAATCAATTGGAAAAAAAATTCAATAAAGAATTATAACTTTTGTTTAAAGAACACTATTCAAATTTCATCTATCTATGTCAGTGTATTCTTTAGTTTTTGCTTTTACATGCATGAGAATTTAAAAACTGACAAGATATTACCCCATTGACGGTGGCAGTTCAGGTGTTGTCCTCGTCATCTGACAGCAATTCAAAATTACGAGGTTCATCCCAATGTAGCCATAGTGTTTTACAACGGGACTCTAATATAAATAAACTAAACCACTACAAATCGAATCATTGTGAATCACATTATTGCGAACCACATCAAGCGAAAATAATTTAAGCACAATAAAATGCCTTCTACTTTTTTATCGTTCAATAAAACTACTGGATGTGATGATTCGAAAACTTTATCGAGTATTTCTTGATAAAGGTGCCATTTTTCTTCTCCATGTAAAAATTGCAGACTTTGAATGACACTGTGAATGCTAAATGATGATGTGAATGCTTGACGATGATGTGAATGCTTTAAATGATTCTGGGAACGTTGCTGAGAATTTTATTATTTTACTAGCCGCCTTTGGCGACCAGTCGGTTCGCCAGTATTAAAGGTCGCTACAATTTTCAAATAATATTTTATGTAGCTGTGTCTCATAACAGGTTTTTCACCAAAATATTTTTAAACCAAACAAATTTTGATAATCATATAATTAATTTATAGAATTATTTTCTTCAGATGTTCTGTTCATTTTACTACTCATCTTTCTCTTTCTATCCGAGCAATGATTGTCCCGGAATTGATATTTTACTTTAATGGTGGAGGGAAAGGTCTAAAATTCTACGTTTTTATAGAATAATGAGATTTAAATTTTCATAAATGTAAACACACTAAACAAATAAGGACACAGTTGGTTTTCAAGAGATGCGAAAGTTTAAAAACAGCTTGGAAAATGCCGCGCACAGAGGAAATAATGGTGACACACACACACCCTTCTTTTCTTTATTTTTCCTCTCCTTTTTTAATTCACTACTTTTCTTTTTACAAACCTTTTTTTTTTTCTTTATTTTTTTTTCTTCCCTGCCCAGACTTTATTTCGAGCAGGCATTATATTAAATATTCATACAGACTAATAATAAAAGCAACTATTTTCTTTCTTTTTTAAACATCCCGTTATCTATGAATGAAAACCAACTGACTTCGCGCATTTCTTTCTAAACAAATCATAATTTATTACTTCCTGCTATCTTACTCGGTGTGGGGGAAGGAAATGAAGATTTTGGCGGGAAATTAAGAAAAGTGTCGTTTTAGCTATTTTCCTCGCAGTTTTTTCATTCTTTCTCTCCATAAGAACCATCCCCGTGTCTTAACGAAAATATTAAAATAAAAATTAGCCGAATCGGTCGAGCCGTTCTCCAGTTTTGCGCTTAGCAACGCATTTCGAGATCCATTTTTATTAATATAGATTTTCAGACTCCAACACATGAGAAATTTGTATCTCTTATTATAATAAATTCATCATACATACATCTTGATGGCTTTTTTGGAGGGAGGAGGGAGAATTAAAACCAAAATTGGACATAGAACTACATTTTTTGTAAAAAGAATGTATCCTAACTTACACTTATCTATGCCATTTCATTTTCGAGTTATCGTATTTACATACAAAGAAATTTAAAAACCAACTGAAGGTCACCACACTGATAGACAGGAATCAAAATTTTATAGGAATCTAAACTTCATGTGTCAAAACCATTTATTCCTTTTTTTTTCATCTAGCTCTCAACATTTTGTATGGGTTCAACATTTGTTTGTATTCACTTGTATATATGCCGGCTTTCTGGCACAGAGGTAGTGCGTCTTCCTCGTGTTCTGGGAGTCCCGGGTTCGAGCATGGTTGTTCTTCTGTGTGCTATTTGTAAGATGTGTGACTGTGCCCCCTGTAAAAAGGGGCACTGCAAGCAAATGTGATGAGTGTGTAGCTAAGTCGTACTCTGGGCCTTGGTGCTACTTCCTCTTGGTGCTACTTCAGAAAAAAGAGGCGCTCCTTTCGGCTGAAATCTGCTGTTGTATCAGCGGGGGGCTTGTCCATAGGCAAGTGCCATAAGTAACGACAACTTGTAAATGGAGAGATAGATAATCTTCCTGGGATGGATTTAATTCAAAACTGATAGAAATCTACATTTTTGGTGGGAAGCTCCTGTACCAAATTTCCTCTTTTTTCTCGTTTTCACCGAAAGACATAATTCTAAGAGTATATTTTCCGAATTCTTTATGGCCTGAAAAATGGAAAATCTTCAAAGTCTCGATAACTAATACTTTTTCTTTAGATATTTCTTCGTTCAAAAGAAAAGAAAATATCGGTGATTGTTTGGCTATAAAGACGAAGTTAGTTACACATACACTCACTGGCCAATGAATTAGAAACATTTGAGATTTGAATATGAATGCGTGCTAGGGATGAAGTATGCCTTTTTTTTTCAGAGCATGGAAGTGGTGCCTTTGTGTTCATCGAGGATAAACAAACAGCCATGCGATACCTAGATGTACTGCCCGATCAAGTGCACCCTGCAATGTTGCATTTTTTACCTGATGGCTATGGATACTTCATGGACGATAATGCAGCTATACATCGTGCCAGAAGTGTTCAATATTGGTCCGCTGAGCATCAGTTAGACTTCCAACACCTTCTCTACCCACCACATAGCCCGGATCTTAACCTACAGAAAATGTGTAGGATATGGTGGAAAGACGCCTCCGACAGCCCTCTCCTCTTCCATCTAATTTACAAGTTCTAAAAAGCTGCATAGCCAATGCATGGAGTAGCGCTAGCCTTATAAGCAAGATAAATCTACGATAGCGAAGTCGACTTTTTGGTATTGTGGTTATGTTACTCGTCTACTGGTCTTAGCTTCGTGGCTTCGAACCGCGACCTTCAATCGCTACACTGGCGACCTTGACAACGCAACCATCCGCAAGAGTCGTGGCGCCATCTACCCGCAGTAAAATCGTCACACTCACTTGACACAAGCAAGCAAAACAAACAAAAAAATCGTCAGACTCACTTGACGTAAGCAAGGAGTAACTCGCCATAACGCTTGGAGCAATAGAAATCGTTCTCTTTTCCGCCGACTCACTGGTGGGGAAGTATGGTAGCGATAGCCTTATAATCCAGATAACATCTACGATACCTAAGTCGACTTTTTGGTATTGAGGTTATGTTACTCGGCTGCTGATCTTAGCGTCACGGGTTCGTATCTTGTGTTTCTAATTCATTGGTCAGTGAGTGTAGTTAAATGTTGTATATTAATTCTACAAGAGGGTGCTCTGCATTCTTTCGGTAAGAGCCAGCAGTCAGAGTTCACGAGAGAGAGAGAGAGAGAGGAGACGGATATCGTTCAAGAAGGGTGCGATCGGAAATCGGAAAGGATCCTCTAAAAAAGGTCTAAACATGAATTCTTGCATTGAAGAATTCATCAGCAAATGCCCAAATAAGGGCGAAGGATCCTTTGAACAACATCAACTGTCCATATTTAAGTTATATAAGTTCATTCTTCATCATTGAATTCTTGTAAAAATCATTATAAGTATCCTTTATTACCAAGAAATAAAACAATGAAGCTAATCCAAATGGACTGATGAATTTAAAACCCATCATACCCACATAAATGTAGGATATCCCACGTAGCTATTTTATTTAACCATCATCTGCCTTCATTTTTGTTTTATCAACATCGATGGTAGACTTAATTCAAAGCGAGAACTGTAAAAGGTTAGATCATTTCCCAGAGGACGATACTTTTAATTAGTATAACATTCCAGAACAATGCCATCTATCGGGCTTTTGAAAAATTGTCCCAATTAATATTGAGCCTGAAGCCCACTAACATCCATAAAAGAAAAACGTCTGCCTTCACGTGTCAACGATTCCCGAAAAGCTACGCGGTAATATGTTTTCTGTCAATTAATGTTTTTGTTACTTCTAACATCCTCCTAGAGGAAATAATCTAACTTTCTGTTTGTTTAATATCTCCATGTTTTAATCCATTTAATATTAATATTCCCCTGTAAATACTCCTCCTTGTAAATATTTCCCTTTTCCTCTAAATAAATTCTTTTAAAGAAGGCTCTTCATCCTTCGTTTGCATTATTTTAATCTTTGTTTATAAACTAACCCGTAAATATTTTTTTAAAAAACCCTAGACATCACGCCACTAAAACACCGCTATTTGAAGAGTCTAACGTTTTTAGAAGACCTGGTTAAACTCCCACATTAATATTTCTGAATATGATGCTGATTTATTTAAAAGCAATTACAATATCAGACAGAATTTAAATAAAGAAATACGAATCAATATTCTTAGAATCGAGGCTTCATAATTACTATAAATACTGTCCTTGAAATTTTCCTTAAAATTTATTTAAAAAATTGATATTTATTATGGTTTTATAATAGGGTTTCTTTAACACTTCAATTTTAATATTATGTCAACTTTATGCGCTCGACTTCCTTAACAATTTTTGTGTATTTTTGAATTATTCTTTTCATATGCAGAACACACAGATTTCCCTTTTACTGATTTTCCATATTTCACTCAAATGCAAAATATTAATGGTCATATATAAAATTTAATTCGTATGGATTTTGTCGTTTTTAGTTATCATTTGCCTGAAGAGCTAGACAGAATTTCCCTGATCCCGAATATGATACTTTCAAACACGAGAAGACTCAAATTTCGGAGAATTTTTTTAATAAGATTATTTTCTCGTTGGATATTTTGTGTACCGAAAAGCAATAATATAAAGCGATAAAAAATTCATATGAAATTAGTCTAGGCAAAACATATTTAATTTTTTTAAAATGACATCTTTCTCAAAAGAGATGAAATAATAATAATATTATTATATTTGAAAAGCCAAATGTTTCTTTTATATTATTGTCCTTTTATTTTATACAAGTTAATAAGAGATAACTTTTTCCTCATTGAACCACCACGTGTTCGTGCAAGTTAAATTATATTTTTATTCACTTTAATTGTTCCATTGAATAAGTCACTTTAGTATTGCAAACGATCATAAAATTTTTTTTTTCGAATTTATTGTTTAAAAAAATATCACATCTCCTATTTATTTCATTTCGTATAATCGCGTGCTCAAAATGACATTTTCTAGTTTTTATTTGCAGTAGTCATTAACTTATATATTTTAAATTAGAGTTTTTGTAAATGCGAGGGAAACGTGTTAATAAAAGCTGATTTTTTGAGGTGCTTGTTAAGATAAATTTTTATTTATATTTTATCCGAAATAAATTGTTAAAAAAATACAATTAAACTAAATTTTTAATAATTCATTAAAAATAAAAATTTAATTTTAAGTTCAAAACATCAGTATTATTAAAAAGATATATTTTTTAAAATCTTTAACCTGATGCAAAAATAAATTTTGTACTATAATATTTTCGAAAGTTATAGCGAAGAAATGACAAAATTTCGCTTAAATTTTAATTAATTAAAATTTTAATTAAAAATTAAAAAAAGGGATACGATATGCACATTCCGGACCTCTAAAATATGCACGTGCCAAATTTGGTAGCTAATGTCGAACGGTCTGGCCTGTAGAGCGCCAACTCACACACATTGAGCTTTATTATAAATATAGATAAAATAAAATATATAATAATGTACATAAATCTGTTAATATTATTTCATTGTAAATTGTAATATCCAAATTAAATAATATTAACAAATTATCATCTTCTAAATCTTAAAATCCTATTTCTTTAAATTTTTTAACTACAATTTTTATGACCAAAAAGAACAATTCATTTTTCTGTTCGAAAAAACAAAGCCTGCGTATTTCACTATCTCTCTTAAGCTATTGCAAAAAGCTTCGTCAAAACGAGCACGCAAAATGAAGCCATCAAGCTCCGCAATAATCTTGAAATATCGAAAATACAAAATAACTCAGTACAACAACTCCGTGATTGATTTCCTCTGATAACGTGGTGACATCTCTTACAGAACCACTATTAATTCACCACCCACCACACTGCAGATGGCCTAAACTGCAAGCCCACAGACAGATCCATCATAACACACTTTTTTTCGCTTCTCTGCACACAACCTTAAAGATTCCGACAGACACGATGGAAGATGCTATCTTCTAAGTTAGGGTTATTTACTTTCGGTAGGTGGCGCTTTATTATATTTTAAAGAACACGCCTCATTCAATGCCTCATTCCTACATTCATTTGCTGGAAGAGGCAACTTTAAAGATGCCAATCTTTTCCTCCGTCCTTTTTTGTTTAAAAGGCGGCCGAGAGAAAAATGTAACTGTCCGAAGATGAAAAATAACGTTAAAGACCTTCTAGTAAAACTAATGGGGTTGTTATGGGCTTGTCATCGGGTCTGTGATTAATAACGGAGGGTACCAGTAAAGAAGTGGCGAGCGTTTGTTCTTTTAAGGCTATTAAGTCTATTAAAGAGTTTTTGTTCTTGTATCGAATGAAGCGTGGTGATTATTTGGCGAATTAATTCTGAGGTGCTTTTGATGTGAATTTATTTATCTAAATGATCTGAAGACGAAGATGATAAATGCATTTTCAAGGTTTCGTTCGTTAAAGGGAGAAAGAAAAATGATAAGTGTTTTTTTAAACGTTTTATGTTTATGTTAATTGGATGTCCACTTACCCTTTCAGAGTTAAAAAGATCATTAAAAGGCGATGCGCCTTCTAATGTTATTACTCAACTAATACAATGATTGATAATTTTATTGTGAAAATTACATAGATACTTTGAATGCTGTAAGAGATGATTAAAATAGGTACCAATTGGTAACCATAACCAGCTACTCCCGTTCCCCGAAAGCACACGGGCAAAATCCACTGCCACAGCAACACCGGGGAACTATGATTGAGTCCCAAAGGCCACGGTACAATCCTTCCAATAGGAAGTAAGTCCCGTCATGGATAAAGCTAAGTCTCATAGGGTAACGAGAATCAACCATCATACCTTCTCATTCTAATTTCTGTGATGCCCCACAATAAGAAGGTACCAATAACTTAGTCGGATTTCTTACACATGAGGATTATGTTAGCTTCCTAGATTAGGGATTGGACATGGCACTAACAACTCCATCCCAGAAAAAACATATTGCTACAAAATTAAAAGAACTAAGTACCCTGGCATTTGAAGCTGTGACAAAATGGAAAACCAAGGAGTCGACTTAATGGAATGGAATTCTAAAAAAGGGCAGATCTCATTCGAAACTGCCATGCTAGAGAAGAAAAATAGAATTACCAGTACTAAAACACAGTTACTAACAATAGTCTTTCAAGGTAGACACCAGCATTTTGTACAGCTTGCTCCCATCGAATGGACTTAGGTAATATCTGAACCAGTACCAGTCATGCAGTTATTTTGGATGGATCTCTGGAGCAATTTGATGTCAGTTCGAAACAGAGATTTTTGATTATTGTGGGTTGATTATTGTGGTGTGTTCTACTCAGATTTCAGATTATCTGAATATGATTCATTTCACAGAATAAGGAATCCTTTTGTGGTAATCGAACTTTTTTTAGGGATGATCGTTCCATCAGAAACATCAGTAGAACTAGAGTAATTCAGATATTCCGTTTAATCCAATCAGGCGGAAAACAAGTTGTGCCGTTCACTAATGAAGGACTATAGGAATTACAAACTAATATCTGTATTCTATAAAATGTTATTGCATTGCTGCCATTTTCAAATTGTCAAATCTTCCACAGGTTCATCGGTGACAACATAAAAAATATCGACGGATGAGGTGTAAATCGATACGATTTATATAGAATTTCGGCGAAAGTCTGCTCAATCTATATTAAAATAGAATGTTTCTTTAAAATGTAGGCTAAAATTAAAATCCTCATAAATATTGAAAAAAAATCAACAACAATCTAAACATAAAACGAGCCTAAGGATACCAACGGGTGCGCTTTCTCAGTGATGTTTTGTAGCATGTTTCAAAACAAAGAGAGAGTTTATCAGCGAAAGTTGGCAGTAGTGAGTTACTACTACCAACTTGCTGGTAGTTAGTTACTGAGTTCGTGGTGTTTATGTATGGTATTCTGAAACAGTTTTGATGATAAACTCTACAGCTTTTCCATAAAATAATTTTCTGAGTTCTTGGTGCTCATTTATGATATTCTGAAAAATAGTTATGATAATAAACTGAAATATAGTTATGATAATAATTTTCCATAAAATAATTTTCCGTTTTTATTTTTATAAATAACATGATAAATAAGCCTCTCTTATTTTCTATATTTCTTTTTTACTTTTATCTATAAGAAATGTAGACAGAGAAAAAATCGACAGTACTTAAGTATAATAACATCTTCTCCAACGATCGATGAATTTAAATTTGGCGATAAAGTCCAACGGATTACACCATTGCCGGATTGCCATTAATGGTGGTTTAGCAACTCATTGGCGTTGGCTTCAAATTTGGCGATAAAGTTGGACGGTATAAAACATAAGTACCAAATCGACTTGTTTTCAAGAAAATTTAACCCAGGATTTTATGGAATTTTCAATTTTGTGTTAAATGTTAATTGATATAACTATAGCTTTCTATCTAATTTTGAACAAAATTGATTCTCCTGATGTCTGTCTGACTGTCCGATAACTCTACCCTCCAATGAAGTATGTTGCTGCTGTTGTTTCTAATGGCTCTTACCATGGACGTTCACTGACGCAGTTAGCGATTTTAAGCCGAATGGGCGTCTCTTATTCTTGAAGTAGCGCCAACTAGAGCCAAGAGTACGATTTAGCTACACACTCATCACAGTCATTTGCAGAGCCTCTTTTTACATGGGGGACACATTCATACACCTTATAGATAGAACACAGAAGAACAACCATGCCAGAACAGGAACTCGAACCCAAAACGCCCAGTCATCGGAGATGAAGCGCTACCCCATGCAAGGATGCCGGCCCAATGAAGTATAGTTATATGGACAAAATTTAATGCATAATTTCATCAAGTTTCGAATTTAATCCATCAAAAAGTTGAACGTATATCTGGCTGTTCATTCGCTTGTGTATAAATTCAATAACTTAAAAGCTGAACGATTCAGATGAATGAAATTTGGAATATGATATAAAACTTAAACTTTGATTGCAACCTCAATAAAATTTGAGTCATTTGTCAAATTTGGTCGTTGGATAAAAAATATTTAATATGCATATTCCCTTTTTTTTTTTTCATAGTACTACGAAGAACAAGACAGGTCTGTTAGGAGTCGTCCGTCTATCCGTACATTCACCTGTATATAAATGCGATTATTTAAAGGTGAGGGAAATGAAGTTTTTTATACAGTTATCAGTTATTTTATACAGCAGCATCATTAAAAATAAAGCTGCAAACTAACTATAATTATTAATTAATTTATCCCCTTGTATTAAATACAATCATTTAATTATTAAGTCGAATAAAAATGAACAAATAATAAGTTTTAAAAAAGCACTAACAATTATTATTTTACAATATGTATGAAATGACAAATAATCTAAACAGTTTAAGGTATAGTTAATATTCGAATAAGGGTCTTTTAAATAATTAAGTATAATTTAAGCTTTTAATATTGGTTTTAATTGGGTTACTATAATCTTAAAATCTCAAAATAGATAAAACATCTTTTTTTGCAAATCATGTCAGAACATAGTTTCTTGAACGGCCAAGCACCACGTGCTCGCGCAAGTTAAATTGTATTTTTATTCATTTTAATCATTTCATCGAATGAGTCACTTTAGTATTTCAAACGATCCACAAAACTTTGTTCCGCATTTATTGTTTAAAAAAATATCGCATTTCCCAATTATTTCATTTCATATAATCGCGTGCTCAAAATGAAGTTTTTCTAGGTTTTATTTGCCGTAGTCATTAACTTTTTTTAAAAAATGAGAGCTTTTGTAAATGGGATGGCAACGTGTTATTAAAAGGGGAATTTTTTTGAGACGCTCGTTCCGATAATAAAATTTCTATTTTTCGCATGCGGATTATTGTTGACGCCAAGAAACCTCATCCTAAAAACAACATCATGTTCTGACATTATAAAATCGTACTATTTATTAAATTATTTTAGAGAAAAAAAAGCCAATATATATTCGTTCTCAATAAAAATTCATTTATTTGCAAACGATAATAAAAAAATGAAACAGATGGCTGTTATTTGATAAAAAATATAAAACCCTCTGAAAGATTTTTTTAAAAATGATTATTTGATCGTTTGCATTTTGGATGAACCATTTCCGTTGCATTTTAGACACAATAATAGATAAAAAATGTTTTTTTAAACTTGTGTTACCTCTTCTATGTTTCCGATTCAATGTTGGGTAAATATCAATGATATGGCAACTGGTAATTTCTGATAAGCGTAGGTTACCTGCAATAAAACGGGCGTACAACTATTCCGGTCACATATCCAAGTGACCCTCAAATATGGGTAAGGCCCCCACTAAAACAGAATTTATAGCCGATACATTATCATTTATGACATCCGAGTGTCTCTCTTGAACCATTTATCATTTTTCTCAACACAAAAACTTTTGTCTTAAGAAACGGTAGTCTTGCACTAGAGGAATGGACGGTTATCGGTATCTGATGGTATGTGGGTAGTAATGGCAGATTCCGAAATCGAAACGATTTTTAATTGCTTTTTTAATGATGTTGGTATAAGCCATTGAAAATACTATTATGTTTGTTTGTACCATACACACTTGTTTACAGTCTGGTAAAATTTATGGTACGTCAAAAATCTGGACTCGAAATTAGTTTTTAGTCTCTATGTACAAGAATAACAAGTAAAGTATAAAGTATAAAAATATAGGTGTGAGGCCACATGTAATCTAGACTTGTAGTTTCTTTCGCTAACAAAACTTGAAGCATTAAAACCTACATGGGTGAATGCTTTAAAAGTTTAATGGCAGTATATTTATGAAACCTATGCCGATAAATAATAAACTTTTCAATATTTAACAATAAGTACCTGCATATAGAATATTTATTTTGGAAGACTTGTTTTTAATCAAAATTTGGCAAAAAGTTACATTTACAGTCACAAGATAACAACGAATTTCATTGATTTACGTCATTGCGTTCATGAATTATCGAGTTTACATGCATACGAAAGTACAGACAGACAGATGGTCGGTCAATTCATCGGCAGATCTGGTTCAACATTTGATAAATATTTATATTGCGCATAATAAACGTTAATTCCCTTTAAGTTGATTTTTTCCACAATCAAAAATGTGTTTTTCTATCTCAGTTTCATAGAGTGGTTTTAAACCAGAAGATACGTCAAACTCTCGGATTTATTTTCTTTGCATTACGTGTCTGAGAAAGTATTTTAAAGTATTTAGAAACAATATTGCTACGTTTTTAGCCTAGTGGGTTCGGATTGAATGGACTTTACTTGAGGACAGCACAAACAAATTTATTTACAGCTATTTACAAGTATTTACAGGTTGACTTGAAAAAGGAAAATTTCAGATAAACACAATCCAGCAGTCAACAGTCACTTAAAGCGGAAATGCAAGCCTTATGCACAATAGAAACAGACTGCAAAACAGCTATCGTATAGCACATCAAACAGTAAATCACAGCTAGCTCAATAATACAACGTTAACAGCAAACGTAAACACAGCTCACTAATAACAAGCGAGAAAAGTAATCCCCTAGTCCAGCGAGACGCTTCTCTTCTGAGAGGAAACTCACTAACTCCGGAACTACGGTAACCTGTCCCTTCTATAGCCGAGCAAGCGCGTGCCCAAAAGCACGCGAAGCTTCATGTACGATCCAGTGGCTACCAGACTATTCCTTTCGCCAAACTAACCCTGCTGGCGCGAAGCTCCTCTTCAAACGTCGCCAACTTCGACGTGCTTCCGTGGCACTCGCCCGCTGTGAAATAATATCAAAGAAAATCTGGGTGCCAGAATCGAAAAGAGCCAAATTTAAATTTACCATTATAAATCCATTGTGCATGCAAAGATGTATGAATTTCAGAATGAAAAAAACGTACTTTTAAAATCTATTTAAAACAAACGCGGCTTGTATATAGACACTGTGTCATGAATTAGAATACGTTTTAACGAATAATTTCAATGCAAATATGTATTACCGAAAAGTGAAGAATAAAAAATATCAATACAACCGATAATTATATATCTCACACTTTCTATTGATGACTTGCAACACTTATGAATGGATCAGAAGTCAACTTTTTTTAGCTTAAAAATAATTATGAAGTATATATGAAATTAAATATGCGATTTACAGTAACCTTAGTATTTTATCTAGTTGAAAAAATAATATTCCTTAAAGAAAGTAGGAAATAATTTTTTAAGTCAAGAGAAATAGCTTCGCAGAGGACTAAAAGGAGAAAGAAACAATCCATCAAAGTCTTTTCCCAAACCGTAAAACTGCCAAGTCCCCCCCCCCTCCTCTTCTTTATCTTGAACCTACTTTTTGTCTAATTTATCAATGAATTGTAAAATATGTTAAAACAGTTTTGGTAAGAAATAAGCCACCACTTCTCTTTAATGTTTTGTTTATTATAATTTTTTTTTCTCTTTAAATTTTGACTGTGAATATGAAGTGGCTTTAGGCTTCTTGGGATTATAGTAAATATAGTAAAATTTATCTGATATAGATTTTTTTCCTTTATTTCTTATTTTTTCCATTAGAATTATTCTAAAACGATCAGTACAGCAGTCATTGATTGTGAACTGATTCTCGCATTTTTTTATAATTTCATTATAATATCTTAAATGTTACTTCATGTTCACGATTTTCTCAATAATGTGGCTTAAGGAAATCGCACCTCTTAACATCACCAGGATATAAAAAAATTAAGCCTAATTATTACATTTGAAATTGCACGGTACCTTTTAAGCTAATATAACTTCACTCTCTGATTCCTCATGCAAATATAGATAAGTAATAAAATCTTTTTTCTTTAGTTTTCAACTATAAAAGAATTAAATATTTTATAAAAAGCACAACCTATTTGAGTTTCATAACGACATTGAATTTTATTTGTAGGAATCATGCAAAAAAATATTTAAAAAAAAACAACAACACTGAAACTTAGGCAGAAATACAAAGCAATAAAACTGATATCATTAAAAAATGGTGTAAATATATTTAAAAATGTTTTTTTATTATTTAAAAATGTTTTTTTATTATTTAAAAATGGTGCAAAAACCAAATTTGTACTGTTATATTTTTGGAAGTTATAGATGACAGGAATCATTCGTATAATTTTTAATTAGTTAGAATTATAAATAATTGAACTTAGTAAAATACCTTTGAAATTCACATTTTTATCTTCTAAAATATGTTTTGAATTTGATAAAGGCAAATCTAATGATTTTATTGAGCATCGGCACATACATGGGTACATAAATATTTATTTTTATAAATAATGATGTCAAAAATTTATAAACATTTGTTCTGTATTAAGATGTAAAAGAAATATGAATAAGTGTGGATTTTTGTTTAAGAAGTTTACTTTCATTAAATTGGCAATGACTTTTATAATATAAATTTATCAATATTTTATTTTCCAGGCTTTTCTTGAATATGCAATAGGTTAGAATATTGAAAGTCTACTATATACTAAATTAGTTCCATTCTTGAAATAAATAACATTTTTTTATATATAACCCGCCAAGGAAATTATTCTCATAATTCTTATCACCTTTTGTTTCCTCTTTATACTTAATTTTCTGCTTAAAATAACTAAATCCAAAATAAATAAAATATTTCATTTCTCTCTTATTTTACATTCCTTTGTCATCATTCTAAGTATTCGATTACCAAATACAATGCAAGCGTTTGAAAACGGAAATCTTGTCTTGTTTACCTAAAATTCAATTCAGCGATGTTTGCAAAGAAAATATAAATCTGCCAACAGTTACTTCCTTACAATAACAATATACTTCGTCTATGAACTTCCATTTTATGGCTTTAAAAGCCACGATTCGCGCCAACAGAAAGATTTTGGCGGAATAACAAACCATTACACTCTTGTTTATGAGCCGCAATCTCTTTTGTTTAAGATATAAACGGACTCTTAACAAAATGCTGGTAAGCCATATGGAACTTTGGCGGAGTTAACACTGATTATGTCTGAAAATAGTGCCAATAAATTATCGGAATTATGAGTCATGGTACTTGGGAGAGTAGTTTTGTAGTTACTGAAGTTTGTTTTTACAAGAACGGCAGAATTAGTAACGAAAAATAAAAGTTCGAAAAGTTGGAAATGCATACCTTTGCTTTCAACTTCCTCCTGCACTATTGTAAGGGACTACTATTTTTAACATGTAAAACCAGATGGAATGGTCTCCCCGAAATTTTCTCGCATGTTCTTCAGCAAAAGTTTTATACCTAATCCTCAACTAAAATTATGTACCTTGTATAAACCCATTATTGCGTTGCAGAGTATAAGTAAATGACAGCAAAGAAATATAGACATTTTACATGAATCTAGCATTTTTATTCAATCTAATTTGCGAATATGTACTTTTAATGCCTTTTTTTCTGACCGATTGACCCCAAAATTTAATACAAAATTACAGTTGCAAGATTACACACTAATTTCCTTAAATTATATCATTGCATTTATGAGTTTATGCGTTTGAATGCATGTAAGTATAGACAGATAGAAGGTTAACCTTTTAACAGACCTGGTTCAAAATTTTATATTTTATTTTATCTCACTGAGGGCCATGTCATAAATGAGAATGAGGAGCTTCTGGTAAAGTGGTTGGTTCTCGCCACACTTGCGTTTGCAGAAAAAGGCAAGGTTGGCAACCTCCCATTGGAGACTAGATGTACATCCTACGGGAAGGGTTATACAGCTGCCGGTGATGACCCTTAGTTCTCACCAGTGCTGCATTCAGTCAGGTCATTCAGCTTTATCTGTGTATTTTAAGGAAGGTAAGGGCAGTCAATTTGTGATATCTACTACATAAAAGGTATATATATGTACCCAATTTTATCTATGTAGTTTTTCTCGTTTTTTAGCTTTTTAGTTCACTTGTAATTCAAACAGCCGGGTAGGCAAATTTACTCTGAATGAATTTCTTTCAAATTTTGAAAAAAAAATTCTGAATATTTGGTTTGAATTCCATATATCTGTTTTAAATCAGGCCCGTTCAAAGCGCCATCATTCCTAATTGTTCTTTTATGTAATTATGTATATATATTTTATTTGAAACATATTAGTTTTACATTAATTAAAATTATATTTATAAAATGATTTAAAAATAAACGATTTATAGCTAAAACAATATTGTGTTATTAAGATGTTTTGGATTAAAGATTTTAATCTCATTTATTTTATTTTATTTTTATTTAATAATTTAATTTTTAATCTTATAAATTATTATCAATCTTATAAATATTATCTTATAAATTAT
>JAOUZG010009736.1:2577446-2593996 GCA_026289955.1 Argiope argentata
AGAGAGAGAGAGAGAGAGAGAGAGAGAGAGAGTTTTCAATCGCTAATAACATACTTCTTATTCATCCAATCAAGTTCAAATACATATTTTAAAACTTGTAGTGGATGGCATTTGATGAGAATACAGTTTTTTCAAATATTCATTAATTCATTTCTTATTAATTAATTAAAAACGAACTTTCTCACCAAATAAGTAACGAATTTCATTTGTTTTTTCCCTACACTAATGAAGTTAGGCTTAACATGTTTTCGACCGATTATTTTAAACGATTCTTTTTATTTTCATAATGCTTGATGCATTTAAAATTGAACACTGTTAATCAATCGTTTTTTTCTTCATTTTGAAGTACTTTCGAATTAAAGTAATACGCAATAAAGAAAATTAGAAATTTCCAATTCCCCAACTGGTGTAGAACAATCACGCATTTTGCGTTGTCACAATTGGCGTTGAAATTCAACGCTAGTTTAATTTTTTTCATCAATTATTTATAGTAACTGCAGGTGTTAGGCTGGGTTAGTCTGGTTGGTAGGGCGTTGGATTCACATTCTTTGGGCTGCGAGTTCGAACGCCATGTATAGAAAGGGGAATGGAAATTGCCAGGAAACAGGCTTTCGATTTTGCCTCTTAATATTGTGATTCTGTCATATTTATATACCTGTTTATATTATCTTTTTAATAAGAAGCAACTAAAATAAAAATTTTCTTTGTTAACCTAAATAGAAATTGATTTTAAAAAATTGATTTTTATATTACTAGTTATAAATAAAAACTGAAAATGGGGAAAAATTATACAATTGTGAAAAAAATAAATTCATCTTATCAGCATTCTTAAAATTATTTTCAAATTGCTGTAATTCAGCATTTAAATGAAAATAAAGCCTCCCTTAAACTTTCTCGCTTACTCTCTAATAAACTTGGCATGCCAGAGAAAGTCTAACGTGCAATTGGCATTCAATAGTTACGAACACATCAGCGTTTTCGAGAATTTGGCGCTTTTACTTAATCTATCGTGTCCCATGGCATGCGGTAAATAATATCCGAAAATTGAATTTGTACTTTAGAAATGTTTTTCTCCATCGTTTGATTTGACACAAAACCTCACTTGTAGAAACAAAATACCAAATTTTATTGCTGTTTTTGTTACTAATGGCACTTGCCATTGTATCATAAGATTGAGGCAAACTTGTTTCAATTTCTACTATTAGTTCAAACTCTTCCTATATATAGCTTGTTCAAATTTTCAATTGTTACAACAGTACTTTTTATTCACACATTCAAGTTCAAATGCCTTTTTTTTAACTTGTAGTGGAAGACACTTAATGTTAATGCAGTTTAAAAAAATAATTCCTTAATTGAATTTAACTAATTTTTAATACATTAAATAGAGTTCTAGGAGTTTGTAATGAAAACTGAAATCAACAGGCAGTAGCTCAATCGGTAAAATGCAAGGATTTCATTATTTTTCTCGTGAAGGTGAAGAATGCGAGTTCAATTCTTGCGAAAATCACTAATTTTTCGATTATTAATTATTTAATTTAATTGTAATTATTTAATAAAAAGTAACCGAAATAAAAATTTTCTTTATTGGCCTATGTAGGAATTAATTTGAAGTTTTTTTTTAAAAAAAATATAGTACTTATTTTAATAATCAGATTATTAGTGACGTTCCAATGAAGGTATATGCAAAAAAGTTACAGAAAAAAAACACTTCGGATATTTTATTTATCTTACATCGAATGCTTCAATAAGCTTCCATATTTGAAAATTAAAATGAAGTTGTTAACGAAGCTAATGCTTTTATGCAGATTTTATAGTATTTCAGCCAGCCATTATCACCTGCCATTGGATAGTAAAATATAAATAAAGTGAATCGTAGATATCATGCAAACGATTTTTAAAAATTGTATACATAGAATTAATTGAAACAAAGATAAATTATTAAACTAAAACTTTAATATGCAGACGATAATTTTGTCTTTGACGAAATTATTTTTATAACGGTAAATTATTTAAGAATAAATACAAATGCATTTCTTTTTTACCTTCAATCATATTTTACCAATATTTCAATTAAAGGAAAATATTGTGGAAAGGATTGAAGTTCATATTTTAATACCAAACGCTTTAAATCAAATGAAATTTTTTAATATTATTGCTATGATAATGCATTTGAAAGTGTGTTATATTGTAACATGTTTCTATAATAGCGTAAGATATGAACGTATAATCCCATTAAAAAGCACATAAAACGTTTTATACATTTTATTGTTATCTTCCTTTTTTAAAAAATTAAACTAGCTTTATAACATTATTTTTTTTACATTAAGAACCATCCATACATATTTAAGGCCATATGTTTGTAAATAGATAATTAGAACGAAATTTATTTTCCGTGTATTTTGATTTATAAATATTCATTGTAGTATTAAAAAGTTGGACTTGAACATTAAATTTTTTACATAAGCATGAGGAAGAATTCATTCATTTAAAAAAAGTATTAAAAAAATGAAAAGATCATCTTTCAGATAAACTTCTCTGCATTGTCGTGTCTGTAAAATGTCAACAGATATTTAAAGAGACAGATATTTTCTCATCAACTTCATATGCATCATAGCAGTTCAAATGGCGACGGAGCACTGTCCCACGAATCTAGATTATGCATGTGTTTGAATATCATACTCAGCAAAATAATAAAAATCATATTTATAGCTCTGTGAATGTTTTGGGTATCTTATTTTCCCATAATTCACTTTGTTTTATGACTGAACTAAAAAAGATAAGGGCAGCTTATATATAAAAATGTTAAACAGTGGCCTGTATAAAAATAATTTATTGCTTACTAATGAACTGAACTTGAAAGTAAAAATAAATATGGAAAGCGTACTGCTATTAATATATTAACATATATTTTTATTTTATACAGCCATAAAAACAAACTGAAATATGTATTTTTTAAAGTAGAATTTCGTTACTTTGAATAATTATCACTTAGTTATTAAATGGCACAAAACTAATGTGAAAATATTTCTTAAAAAAGACATAGTATTTCCTATAAGTGCATGAACACTTCGAAATACGTTGTAATTTTGCTATTCTTTTGATTCAGAAGAATGCTGGTAATTTTAATTTTGAATTTTTTTTTTATTGCGTAACATTCTAACGAAAGAAATATCATCAAAATTATAAAATACAAGAAAACAAATAAAAACTCCATTGGCTTAAAATAATTTTTTTGTTTTTATGTTTTATGATAATAAAATTATTCTTTAAATATTTAAATTAATATTTAATCATTTTTTAGTTTTTTTTGTTTTATGCTAATAAAATTATTCTTTTAATAACATTTAAATTAATATGAGATAAATTTTTTAGTTTTTACGTTTTATGGCAATAAAATTATTCTTTAAATAATATTTAAATTAATAATACGATATAAATATAATAATAAGACAATAAAAACATTTGATGATAGAATATGATGAGAAAATGTTTTTGTTATATAAATGTAAAAATTCAACGTTTTAGAACAATTTTAGTTTAGGAATTTGAATCGAATTGTGTCCTCTTTGAAAAGCTGAAATTCTTTAAAAATATCCTTATAAATGAATATTTAAAAATTTTAAAGCGAGTTTTGCTAAATTTAATCAAATAAAGTTCAAATCAGAACCAGACAATTCAGATAAGAAAAAGATAAAGATCCACCCCCCTCGTAAGATTTGAATCGCAAAAATGCCTGTAAACCTACACTTCTTTCAAGGACATACGTCTGAACGTTCAACGCAGAATATCATTTGATTTAGTTTTGTTACAGGATAAGTATTAATTATTTCAAACGACCGAGCGGGTTAGTATAGGATTTCAATTGGAATTCCGTATTCAAAGTAGAGAAGTGTCATAGAAAGATACTTGTATCCAGCAACGTTCACTTCGTTTCTGAAATTAAAATGTTATTTGCAACCTATTTTAAAGCTCTTAAAATAGCTATATAGCAGATGAAATATTGAAGTGAATTTATTTGTTGAAGTAAATTTTTAAGTGTTAATATTTAAAAGTTATTATCAAATTTAAAGGGAAAAAAATGTTTAATGGTTGAAACGGTTGCTTAATACAATAGTAAAACCCTTTAAAAATTCGTAATTATATACTTTCAACTACTGCATTGAAATAATTACCGAACAAAGTTATTATAGTTTATCAAATACAAAATAATATCCTTGTATTAATGTTTATCAGATACAAAAAATTATACTTGTATTATAGTTTATCAGATACAAAATACTTTACTTGTATTATAGTTTATCAGATGCAAAATAATATACTTGTATTATAGTTTATCAGATGCAAAATAATATACTTGTATTATAGTTTCTCAAATACATAATAATATACTTTTATTACAGTTTATCAGATACAAAATAATATACTTGCATTATAGTTTTTCAGATACAAAATAATACATTTGTATAATAGTATATCAGACACAAAATAATATACTTGTGTTATAGTTTATCAAGTACTGCAGTTTTATAATTGAATAAACCATGGAGTGATTACAAAACTTTTCTCATTAAAGTATAAAGGTATATTTATTAAATGTTTTTATCCCACTTATTTTTAGCATGAAGTTATGGACTTTGGGAAAGACCGTGAACACCACGAGTACTCAGCTTTTTATTTTTGAAGTCCGTTGCATTGTATGTATAATGCACACACACACACACACACACACACACACACACACACACACACACACACACACACACACACACACACACACACACACACACACACACACACACAACACAAATATGTATTTTCAACTGTTTTTGTCGATGGATTAAAACCAAAAAATTACATAACAGAATAAATTCAATAAAATAGTCTGATGTAAATTTTCATTTATTTAATTTGTTACATTTCTGAATTATCAAATTCATACGCATGCAAAATTACAGAAGACGGACAGTCAGCCCCTTATATCAACTCCTCAAGGTCAAACAAGGTCAACAGCCATCTCCTATCGATACTGAGCTATTCCTTAAATATTAAATCTGAGTGTCAAATTTTATCTTTATCTATCTGTCTCTAATTGTGTTCGACTTCTATCCAGACAACTAGAGAGATAAATTTATGGAGAGACAAACATAATGCAAAGAACGTATTTTTCGACCTTAGATTTGAAGCGTGAAGATTCGTCACGATCAGAAGATTGAAGTTTTTGAAACGATATTTTTTCTATATAGTCATTAAAAAAGATTAAACCTTTATATTTCGAACAAATCTCCGCGTTTCAAATCTCTCCGAGTTCTAAAAACGCATTTTGAGTGTCTTCCTGTGTGTCCATCTGTCTGTCTGTTAACACGATAATAAAAAAACATTTTAAGGTAGATGAATTAAATTAAGAATAATGACTTTATATCAAATTTTGAATGAAGTTCATTTAGAGGAAATTTGACTGTCTTACTGTTCGAATGTGGGCGAACTACGTAAAAACAAAATATAAAGAGGTAGGTATACAGGTTTAACATCTAAACTGAAGATATTTTTAGTTGGTCAATACATGCCGGTCTGTATTTTCGAATGCATGTCAACCTATTAATTTGTAAATGCAAAGAAAAAAAATCGGATACGATCTTGTAACTACTACTGCATAGCTCCTTGTCAAATTTTAATTTCAATCGGCTAGAAAAAAAGTCGTTCAAAATAAATATTTGCTTGATAAATTCAGTAGCCAGTGGGAGAAGTCTCTCCAAAACTTTCCCGCATCTTCTTTAAAACGGTGTTATCTTAGATAACGCTTTGAACGGCACAGGAGTATAATAATGATAAAATATTAAACCTTGGCAAGAATTTAACATTTTTACTGGATCTATTGTGCCATCTTTGGCGAACTATTTGGCGATTATTTTCTTAACATGCGTTAATAGTATTCAAAAATGGAATTTATGTTTTAAACTCGTTTTTCAAAACCGATTTAAATAAAAATTTGTCCCAGAGCTACAATTGTGATTAAAAAATCCCATATCAAATTAGATAAATTTAACTTACTGCGTTTTTGAATTATAGCGTTAAAAGGCAGATAGATGGTCAGCCCCTTGTTGGAGCTTTAGGCACCAAATTTCAATGGTGTCTAGACTATAAATTTTAATATTGTGTATTGAATTCTATCTATTTGGCTGTCTTCATTTTTCAGTTAATGAGTTATATTATATTCGAACAACCGAGCAGACAGATTTCCTACAAGCAGATTTTTCTCAAAATTTAAAAATCTATAAATTTGGTACTAAGACCTTGTACTTAATTTTGTCCGTCTAGGTCAAAACCCTTTTGAATTATCTTTGTCACAAACCACCAGACGACTTTTTCCAAAACATGTATTATTCGATCTCAGAGAGATCTAAAACCTGAAGATTCGTCAAAATTTCTAATTTGTTGTAATAGTCAAAAGATTTTTTTTTTACTATTACTTTACTTTTCCGCTATATTATATATGCGAGAAAGTAAAAACGTCTAGATTCACGCCGCATATATTTCATAACCATTATTCGCCAATGCCATACGAGACAATCATGGCCTAATCTAAGATCCATATTTTTACACGTGGAAACAGGGATATTACTCTTATAGGAGGGTAAAAGAGAAAATTTTGGGGAGACCAGTCCCTTAGTTTATTTGTAGGTTTTATATACAAGAACATACACGCACAAAAATGTTTGATTAGATAGGTATGAAATGAAATGCAATAGTATGACCCTAAAAGAAAAATTACTCAACCAAGATTGGGGGGGGGGGAGATAGCAACTACGATTGGTTTTGGAATTTTGTTTTTTAATTGTATATTTAATTTTTGTCAAGTTCGTTTAATCATTTTCAATGATGCAATTCTTGTACTTTCTAGTTAAATGAATTTTGAAATATGAATTTTAAAAAACGCTGTCCCTTTAAAACATTATTTTGGTATTTTTAATATTATTTTATTATTACGTTGACTGCCACGGCAATTTTCAGAAATCTGGTCTAAAAGTGACAATTTGATTTAATCCCATTATATTATTAAAAACTCTAATTATAGTGCATAGTTATTATCAAAAAATAAAAGATGTTAATTACTGTGTTAATTAATGTAAAAAATATTAATTATCTCATAGTTGGCTTCTGTTAAAAAAATCTCTTCTCAGAAGTCAACAACGAATTAATTCACACGCAGACACGCTTCGACATAGTTTAGTGCATAGTGTATGGAAAATTGTTTCAAAAAATTCCACAAACAATAAAATATTATTTCATTTCTTGAATTTGAATTAGTTTTTATAATTATATTTTTTGTTCTTTTTTTAAATAAATTTTCCGTTTGTGCAAGCCAGCATTGAATTTTTGTTCTTTTCCCAGAAGCCATCTATCGATATTAACACTGATATATTCCGAGTTTAATTGCAGCTGCACAAAAATCGCAAGTAAACAAGGACGAGATAACTCGTAGGTGGCGTCCTAGAAAAGAACGTAATATACGAGTTATCTCGTAGTTACCAATCAAAGTGTTAATATATATTTATATCATTTCTCTTCAATTGGTCGCTATGTTGGCGGCTAAAGTGTATATATGAAATAGTTAAACAATATTTAATATTTCAATTCTAGAAAGAAATCAGTTGTTATATATTTAATGAGACAGAAATTTTCTCGAGTCTGATTGAAAAAAAGATAAATTATGGAATATGTTATTGAAAACGTTTATTAGTTTATTTAATATTTGACAATCTTGTAAAACTTTAATATTATTTTATTTTCAGTAAAACTATCGTTTAAAAATAAAAAGGACCAGATATAAACTTTTCTAAAGCTAGAAATGAATGTAAATTCTATTATATCGAAATCACTAATAGCGAAATAGCTTCAATCAATATATTAATCCACATTCATATTAAATCTTAATTTTTGTATTATGAATTTGTATTTGTATTCTATTTATAAAATATTATCAATTTACCACACTGTTTGGTTATTTATATTTTACAATAATGTATACAATTCATTTCTAAAAATGAAATGAATCCTTTATATGGTACTGTTGTTATAACAAAGTGTTTCCTTTAGATTTAATATCAGATTTACAAATTCAAATACTTTACGTGAACATTGTAAGCATACCATCGTACGCGGTTTTCTGTATATTAAATAAACTAAATTTATAAGAATTTATTAAAAATTAATTAATTAATTAAAATAAATTTCTAAGATATGTGAATATATTATACATATCCAATTTATTATGGGCATCAAAAAATAATTTGCCTCAATTTTAGTCAGTTAAAATGACAGTATTGTCGTTTTAAGCCTATTAAAACATCAATTACACACATTCTGTGTGTAATTGATGCACACACAGAATGCATCAATTATTCTTTCATAATATTACGAATCCTTTTAATTCTTACTATTATTTATATTGTATAAAATTTTTAAAAAAATTAATTAAAACTTTTAATATAACAAACAATATAAATTTATAACAATTTTTAATATTATAAGATTTTGTTATTTTGTTATTCCACTGCTTTCACAACATTCTATCGAACACACGCATTTCGAATTCTGACTTTCAGAGTTATAAAGAAAAGATTAAGGCAATTCCATGCACGTCAATTTTCATTCATTTCAAAATATAGCAGACAAAATATAGAAAATAATAAAATAAATAAAAATGAGAAAAATTTTCATTTCTTTTAAAATCTTATTTTTGTTCAAAATTATAAAGATTAGCAAAAAAAAATCAATTTAAGTTTTAATAGTTATTATCTTTTCTTCCTTATCCAATTTCTCGCTTATATCTCATTTTTATTCTGGAATACTAATACCGCAGTAAATAAAATCTAAATATTGCCAATTTCCATATTGCAAATAATATAGAAATAACTGATTAAAGATTTAAGCAATATTTAATAAAAAAATAATCGAGATATAAAATGTAATAAAAATTATAGATTGAAAAAAAAGCTCAGAAATACGTTCTAAAAATATTTATTCAAAATAAAACAAAAAGCCATTTTTGCTTATAAATCACGTCTATAATTGATCAGTTATGAAAAGATTAAAATTTTTATTCATTTCCGAAAAAAAACTGAAATGATTTGAAGAATTTCTTTCGAAGCTTAAATTATAGGATTGCGTGAATCCCTTTGAGTTCAAAAAATTCATTTGCTTTTTAATCAGAAGTTTAAAAAAATTATGCTAAAAGTTTTTTGGCATATTTTTCAAAAATAGTTTTGATATTTGAAAAAATTATATATGAAATAAATATAAACACTTACTTCTCCGAGTTCAGAAGAAATCCAATTGCTCCTCAGGTAAATTATCGCCTGTTCTTCAGTATCAATAAAACAAATTCTTTTCTTTTTGTACAACGTTTTTGTTTCTAATCACAGCATTCCGCTATTATTCTTTCACAAACGAATAAATTCCAGGAATTAACACTGCGGAAAATTCTTAGCGTCTGCAAATGATCAGAGAAAAGAACATAAATTCAATGATGGCATCAGCAAAGAACTCGGGCTACATTAAAACCGGATGTCATTTTGGCTTTCGCGGGACTTCATGATCGTCTGCTTTTTTGAGTGCAGCGACACCTGTTGACAAGGCAGTTTTGTGAGGTAGAAACGGGATGTTGATGAAGAGTCAGAGGGGATGATGAGAGAAGAATTTAAAAAGTTACCGTGACAGGCGTATCAGAGCGAAGTGGCAAAGGAGAATCACGTTTTGAAACATTCTTCCTTAAAGGAGCACTTTTAATAATTCATATAAAAAGATAAATACATTGTAAGGAAAAGTAATATACAATGTTATAAAAGTAATATACAATGTGTGTGGGTGTGATGGTATTACAATTTTTTTCCCTGTTAACCCATAAAATTTAATGTTAACTTTAGTTTTTACATATTTAGAAGGATTACTATGCATAGTTCTAAAGCAAATTTTTAATTTAAATATACTGTCTAATTAAAAGTAATGAAATTTAAATTATAAAATAAGTAATGATGTTTTTTTAAAAAATAAACATTTTCTCACTTGGAAAAGAAAGCGTTATAATCATCGAAAAATTCGAATCTCGGATTATCTTATGGAAATCTCAAAATATCCGGATCTCTTATTACGAATGTTTTAGACTTCTGCGAGTTCGAAAAACACATTCTTGGCATTACACTTGTCTGTCCTAAACATGGTAACTGAGAAACGATTACAGCTAGATGGATGAAATTTTGCATAGGATTTTTTAAACCAAATTTATAAAATTCGATCAAATTTTAAAGAAAATCCATTCGGAAGATAAGAAACAGAGAAGGCTATATATATAAAATTTGTAATTATATGAACTAAAACGTTATTGTTGTTTCTTATGGCACTTACCATGAACGAACTCACTGAGATAGACAGAGATTGAAGCCTAATCGTTGTCTCTTGTTTTGTAGTAGCGCAAACAAGGGCCAAGAGTACAACTTCTGCAACTCACTCATCACATTTGCTTGCACAGCCCCTTTTTACAAAGGGGCTCATTCACACGCCTCACAGATAGAACACAGAAGAACAGCCATGCTCTAACTGGGGCTCAAACTGAAAAAGCACACAGTAGTAGATTTCCGAATAGGCGCAAGAAGCGCGCGCCTCGGGTCTAGTAAATTAAGGGGCCTCAAAATTTAGTTCTAAAATAATAATAATAATTATTATATTATATATATATATATATATATAGAGAGAGAGAGAGAGAGAGAGAGAAAAGGATAATTTTTAACAAAACCTTTCATTTTTACACTCTACTATTGCCACTCCCAGTTCATCTATCTCAATCAAAGGATCAAGCAATATCAGTACCCTTGGAAAACTAACTATTCTGAGAATGAGAAAGTTAAAAGTCAACCGGGGGGGATTTTACGACATCTTTTATCTTGTACGAAACTAAAGAGATAGATATAATATAGCACCATCCTTCGCACTCGACACGAATGGCTCACAAAGTGTCAAAGCAATGAACGTGTTTGTATAACAGGGCATAGGAGGCATTTTAGCTATAGACCTAGTTAGGAGTTCTTTCTTGAAGGAGGTTAGTTTCTCTCAAACATCCTGTTGTTAGAGTCTTAGCGTTCCACGTTTTAAAAATATTGCCTTTGATTTGTGTTGGGGAAAGGAATTCATTGCCGTGTTTTACCTTTAACCAATGTGAAGATTGGTAAGAATATAATTTTTTATATAAATTTTCGTTTCTATTTTCATATTTTTGAAAATATTGTAATCGTGGCTTTATATGTTTTGGCACATTTGAAGGTTAAAAACAGGGCTGATTTACATTACGAATCATTAGGCATTGGCAGTGCTGAAAATAATAATAATAATAATGTTTGCTTTCTTCTCTTAACTGAGAGAGGAAATTTTTCAACTTGGATATATCGTCAAAAATCCGGCTAATATTTTTATGCGACTAATTTTTTAAAAATGTTTTTGCCATTTTAATGTTTTTGCCGAAAAGTAAGCTCCGAATCGCAAAAGGCAAAAAGAAAAAGATGAATATGCAGAACGATATAAAAATTACTCAATGAATTTATTATAACGTTTGGAAAAAGAGTTAAAAGGAAAAACAAGCCAAAAAGAGCGGTTGAGCAAACTAATACAGTATGTGTACCTAAAAGAATCAATAAGCGAATTGAAATTGAATATGCACATGAAGAAAACGTTGAACAAGCTGAAGTAGAATATGAATTCAAACAAATTAATGAGCGAGTTAAAATAGAAAGAGAATTGGAAAAGACAGCTGAGCGTACTGAAACAAAATGTGTACAAGAACAAAAAACACTGAGCAAGCTGAAGTTGAAAAGGAATTCGAAGAAATCGGTGAGTGAAACGAAATAGAATGCAAACCTAAAAAGGCAGACGAACAAACAGAATATGCACAAGGAAAAGCCATCAAAGTCAAAATTATGTACCTAGGTTTCGCCTCCCACCTCCTTATTTTTAACACACACACACAAAATCAGATAAAGAGTTTAATACTATGCAAAACGAGGAAGCGTGTGAACATATTTGGAATTTTAAGGAAGAACTTTATTTGGAAGTGAGCTCGCAGAGAGATTTAGAGATTCTGATTGTTAAGCACAGTTATTAGACATTTAATTACATATACATCTAAATGAACTGATCTTCACTTATGTTTTGATTGTGTCTTTTTTAAACTGTGCTCCAACGTGTTGGTCTTATTCTTCATATAAACATTAGTCGATTTTTTTTTCAACAACGCAATAAAGCTTAAGAGTTATTTATTATGATTTTATTAATTTCAAGTTATATTAAAGTTAAATGATTTCATAATGAAATCACATGCACAGGTAAGAATAATGAGACTGACTAATTTGGGAATGAAAGTCAAACAAGAGCAGTCAGTAAGAGGGGTAAAAGTTGCGAAACTGAGAGAATATCAAAAAGACATAATATTGTAATAAATATGACGGAATTGAACTCAACACATACATATTTATATTTTTTTTATGCGCCTTTACTTGGCATCGTTGACGAATTTAGTATTTTTAACGAAGGAGCGATACGAAACCATTTCTAGAAGCTTTTAATCACGTCTGTCTTCTAACTTTTCTAAATAGAATAACCCTTTCAAGGTCCATGGGAAGTATGCTCCCCAGCAAATTTATTAATCTTCGAATGAAGCTATATAAATTGGGATAAGTTCTGGCGCAATTTTCAATGACAGAAACTTAGATGTTTCAGTTCATTATCTCACACAAAATGCCGTGTTTTGATTTGATTACTATTAACCAAATTAATTAGTAAATCAAATTAAATTTATCTAATAAGCTAATTGAATTGACTTTTCTTAAGTTAATCTCAATTATAAAAATATTTTAATGTGCTATGAATTAAAAAAATGACCTTTTAAAGGCAGGGCCCGACTTTGCTTAGTTGGGGCCCAGAGCAAAAGCTTCTTTGGGGCTCCCTCTTCTTAACTGCTTTAGTAATTATTAAATCTTGGGAGACGATGCCAATGAAGTATAATTTTATTCTTCACAAAGTAGACGTTACAAATATAATTAATTTTAGAATAACAACAAAACGGGTGATGCCATTCGGGCAAAAGGTAATTATGCTAAATTGTTTGCTTGATTGCTTGCCGCAACATCCTCCCCACTCTGGTCAACCTCCAGAAGTATGACCAGTTGAAATGGATGGGTAATCTCCTTTTCTTTGGCACGAAAGATGCAGGTACAAATTCTTCCATCCCACCATCCTCTCCACCAAGCTGCTCGTGGTGCAATAAACTTCCACTTTATACCATTGTGAGCATAGAGGCCTAAAGGATTGTACAACTTTGATACAATTTCAAAAAGTAAACACTGTGTTGCAGAAACAGCAAACTGATAGACATTTTCATTTATGTCTGTATGAAACATGTCTTCCTTGGTATTCCAGCTAATTCCCAATACTTGCGTATTTCTTTCAAGGCTAAAATCTTTTAGTTCCCAAGTATCCTGTAGGTTCTTGGAGTTTGTATTCCATTTAGTTAAAGGTAAACTTATCTGTGCCATTAATTCTTGCATTTCTTGGTAAAGAGTTGTTGCTTGCTCAGCAGCATCCATTTCCACAACAAAGTCGTCCATGAAAATATTATTCTCCAGGTGCTTAGCTGCAGTAGGGTAGGTATTCGAATCCATATAAGCTAATTCACGAAAAGTAGCAGAAAGCAAAGAGGGACTAGAAGTCAATCCAGAAGGCAAACGGGAAAAACGGTAAGTAAGTATTTCATTTCGCAAGTGTATTTTTCCGTTTGCATCCTTTTCTGTTTTAAACCACGGGAACCTAGTACAATTTCTATCCTCTTCAGCCAAAATAAGTTGCAAAAATGCTTGACGTCCGTCACTAGAGAGGGCGAATTTGTGAAGACGAAATCGTAACAATGTTGCAAATTTTTCTGGAAGCAAATTCAGACCCTGATCAAGAGCATCATTTAAGGAAGGATGTCCTGGAGTATGAGAAGAAGCGTCAAATAGAAGCGTAGAATAACAATAAAACGGGTGATGCCATTCGGGCAAAAGGTAATTATGCTAAATTGTTTGCTTGCTTGCTTGCCGCAACAGTAATAAAGAACATTCATTAAAAAAGGAAACGAAAAAATAAAATTACTACTCGATTTGGAGGCCCTCACTAATGGGGGGGGGCGGGGCAGCTGTCCCGTATACCCCTGTCTTAGTCAGGTTCTGTTTAAAGGGTTAATTTGATATGCAATTCATACCAGCTAACTCATCAAAGTCAAATTACAATATCTCGTGAAAATATCAAGGGCTTTTAGAATCAAAGCATAAAACATGCTTTAATGTTTGTAACTTTAATGCTTATAGTTTTCCTCGCCGCCCAACGCAAGTCAGTAATTTATTATTTTTTTTATTTGAGACTTCACTCATATTTTCAAAAGGTTAAGATAAATATTGCTTATTTTTAAATATTTATTCTAATTTTTTTAAAAGTACTAGAGTTGACTGCTGCTCGACTGCAGCACACCATTTTCGGCTTTATAAGATTAAATAAACAAGATTTCATTTTATCAAAAAAATGATAAATTAGATGCAAAACAATAGCTAATTATTTAAAGAAGGAGTGGTTTTTGTTTGAAAGAACCAAATTCTGTTCAAAGACAGAATTTATCAAATTATAAAATACATAAAATAGACTAAAAAAATATAATTACAAATCTTTCACTGGAAAAGAAATAAACTATTAAAAAAACACCGCCAGAGATTTGGACTCTGGAGAGACGAACTGAAAAAAAATAGGCACTAGAAAAGAGCATATATTGGTTAAATATAATTGCATTTTTTTCGGGAGACAAAACAACCGTTGATTTGTTTTTAACTGTGTAATTTTTGTGGATAAAATTCACATTTTTTTAAAAAAAATTTCCCTGTGACAAACTGGGAGTTTTACAAAAAGATAATGTTTTATTGTTTTTGAAATTATTTCGGATTCATTTTTGGACAGAATTCCTTTCTATACAAATAATGACACCACATAATATTGTAACACACAATTCAAATGAGCTGATTTTTTTTCTTCTAATTTCTTCGTATTTTACGATTTTCATGGATTAATAGTCCTGTTTTATCGCTGTAGCATTAGATTATATCATAAAAGGTATTCCAAAATTAACGCAAAATTTGAATTTATCACCATTCATTCAGTAGAGTGTTGGCAACCGTATTAAAAAACATTTGACAGATTATATTGTAAGAGTTTTAAAAATGAAACGTCACATGATAGAACAACGGGCTTTCATTGTTCAGTAATATTTCAAAAATAATGAAAGTCTGTCGGATACAGTTCAAAAATCAGAAAACTGGTCCCTTAAATCATATGGATTTATTTTCACGGAATTATTTGAAATCAAAGGTCTATGATAACAACCCCGCTTGCATTGTAGGGAGAAATTCGACAATTGATCAGGAAAAGTTTACACACATTTTTGCAAAATTCTTAGGTTTCGTCCTCGTCATCTGACAGTGGTACAAAATGACGAGGTTCATCCCCAAATAACCCTAATGTTGCTTTACAATGAGGCATTAATATAGATTAAGTAAGCTAAAGTTTGCTTTTATTTCATTTATATACATTGTTGAATTCACGGTAAACTGATTCAATTGAATTTATGGTTTTCGGTCGCACCAAATAACCTTTCATATCTATCATTTAACAGCTAAAAAGTCTGTAATATAGGCGAGCAAGCTAGTCATCAAAGGCTGCTAGTTACTTTTAAATTACAATCAACTTCAATATAAAAACATTTGAGCCTAATTTTTAAAAATTCAATATAGAAAAATTAATATTTCTCAACTGCGAATTCGCATAGTTCCAAATTTTCCTTTTCTTATGGTTGGCAAATAATCTTCTCGTAACGATATCCCTTATATTATCGCTAACAAATTTCAGCAGTCGACGACCACATTTTTTTTGCTCCAGATCCATTCACACAGTTAAGTTCTCGAAAATAAATGTTTCCCCTGCTTTATTTCCTCGTCCGAGAACAAGAGATTTCCATTTGCATTATCGGTGGAAGGTGAAAAATATCTCTGGTCGGATGCTTCGCACCTGAGCCTTATCTTGTCTCACCCTCTTTTTCGGGGGATGCAGTAATTTGCACGAGAACATGCCATGACTGATCTGTCCAATGTAGCCACATTATTACAGGGGAGAGAGCAAGGTGTCGTGTAGAGTGGCGAGAAACTATGCGCTAATTGAAAACTTTGTAGCAATTCCTAAGAATTTCGAAATGAAAAAAATGTACCAGAAATTGATAAGGTTAAGTGTTTCTTTTCCTTTACCAGACTGTATCAAAAGAAATGTAATTAATGGAACTGACCTTTAAACATTTTTTCACATTGGTTATCTTATTAAGGAGGTTTTTTCCCCCAATTCCTACTATTAGCCTATTAGCTCACACTCACCATATATATATATATATATATATATATATATATATATATATATATATATATATATATATATATTCC
>JAOUZG010009736.1:2596104-2610491 GCA_026289955.1 Argiope argentata
ACGTTATTTTTGAATCAAAAATTAAATTTGATTAATTATGTAAAAGAAGTAAGGAAAGAATAAAAAAAGGGGGGGGGGTATTTTAAGAAGTTGTAAAATTTATTTTTCTACTGTACTAGTTTTAAAATTTATTTCGGAAAAACTCTCAAAGTTTCAGTTAATTTTTGATAAAATCAAAATTAATTTTTCAATTTTAATCAAATTTAATTTTTGATTCAAAAATAACGTCAACAAAGTTCGTTCTCCCACACACACACCACCACCACTTCCCATTTGCAAAAGATAGGGCAAAATAAAAATTTGGTGGAACTCAGAGCCTCAGCAATTGGACAGAATTCACCAATTAATTTCATTCCTAGTAACACCATTAAAACACTCTGTGTTTATTGTGAAAGTATAATGTGAAAAACTTCTTTCCTCTATTAGGGTAAAATGTAGTTCATAAACTAAATTAGTAATTTTAAAATTGAGGGCAAATCAGTTTACCAATAGTTGCAAGTTTTATTTATTAAAATTATTTCCAATTTTTAAAAATAATTAATAAGAAGTAAAATTATTAATAATTTATTAAAACAATTATTAATTAATTAATTATCATTAATTACTAAATTTATTATTTATAAATTAATAACTATTTCAATGCATTTTTTTGTTGTATTGTAGAGCCATCAGCTTTGAGTAAATCAATGCATTTATCTCACGTGTTGTCAGGGCCGGTCTTCATTAATTACAAAATTTATTATTTATAAATTAATAACTATTTCAATGCATATTTGTTGTATTGTAGAGCCGTCTGCGTGTTGTCTGGGCCGGGCCGTTGTTCTGCGTGTTGTCAGGGCCGGTCATCTGGGAGGTGCTGTGGATACTATGCACCGGCACCCGACACCTGAGGTGGCCCCCACAGTATTTAAGAAATTAGTGTTGTGATCAATAATAGCGTCTATATGTGTTGAAAGTATACAAGTTTGTTTCTATGTCGCTGATTGAGTATCAACTGACACCGTTATTAGGCAATGATCGCCGTGATACCTATAAAAGGGTGTGTGTATGTGTTAATTTATAAATAAAGAACTCCCCCTCTGGCATGTTAAGACAGAGCGGCGTGAATTTCGGTTTCAAGTGGATGCCAGAAGTTCAGCCTGAGCCTGGATTCAAATAGACATTTAAATCATCAGCTCTTTACTTTTTTCTAAATCTAATATGATATTTTTTATGCGTTCCTCTATGTATGTTTGTTTGTATAAAGTTGCAAAAACAAAAAGTGAAACGAAGATAAACTATCAATTCCTAGAAATGTATATCGCATTATTTTCTTCTAAATTGTAATTTTTATGAAGTAATTGATGTATTAGCAAAAACAAAATCACGCATTAAATAAATATGCGTTAATTATAAGTGTTCGTGTTTATATCTTTTTATTTTACTTCACAAAAAAATTAGGACTACTTATGGCTTCTTGCATCTGGACCCCTCCATAGTGAAAGCCGTCTCTGAGAGTTGTTGAAAAATATATTTTAAGACAGGAGGTGGAGTTATTAATAAAAACTTAAATGCTAATCAAATTCTTTGCTACATTTAAAATAACTGTCCCAATTTGAAGAAAAGACTCGCCAACGATTTGAAGATTCACTTTAATTTGGCGGCCTCGAAATAGTTCATGACGTCATATATGTTAGTTGTGCGCAAGACAAAATGAAAGGAAGTACGACTCGCGTTTTCTAGGAACGAAAACTTTCACTTTCGTTTTCCCCTTTAATGAAAATAAGTTTAGAAGGAAAATCTACAAAAACAGAGCAGACCGGAGTCTGAAACTGATAATAAATTACGGCAACCCTTCGATAACAGCCAGATGGCTTATCAGTCAGAGTATTTCCGTCCTCTCGTTTGTTGTGTTGTAGTGTGCGATTGAAAGCGCAGAGCGATAGCGGGTGTTTTGAAAATGGCTGCCTCGAACGCAGGTGGAGTTTTATTAAAAGCGGAGGAAACAAAAGAAATAAAGATTCCCAATTTTAAAACACTAAATGCTGGTTATGTTGAGGGTGGATTCCACTTACAAGATGCGGCTCTTTCAACTATTGTTGTCCGTGTTTTTCCAAGCGGTCGTCGTGGCTGCGCAACTCAAGATTATGTCAGCGTTCTATTTAGAAAGCAATGGCTGCGTTCTTTTCCTCTAAATTTTCATTGCACGATCAGCATCATCGACATCTACGGGGACAGGAAATATACCCAAACTTGCGGAATGCAAGAACTTGAAAGGGATTTCGAAATAGACCAGTTCGTGAAAAGGTCTACTTTGTTCGAAAAAGATGATGAACTCTTGCCAAACGATACTCTTACAGTATTGTGCGAAGTGTCCTATACGATGCCGTCATGTCAGAGAAATTCTAAAATATGGAGTGTTCTAAGTCGCTTGTACGCCTGGTACCCTCCTAGAAGAGACGATTTTTGTAAAACACCTGAAGATGAAGACATGTGTTCTTTAATTGTTGAGACTATGGATGGTGGTGAGTTCTTACTTAGAACGCCGTCGTCTTATTTTGAAATAGAGACAGATGCAGTCACAAAATCGTTTGAAGAGGAATCTGGTAAAAGTGTTAAAAAATCTGAGAGTTCTAAAGAAATTATTATGCCAGCATCTTCGGGAAATTCCGTGGATGATGTAAGCTTACAATCAAAAAGTTTATCAAGCATGGATTGTTCATCCACATTATCCTTGACCAACAATATTCAAAAAGCATCACTTGAAAGTGAATCTAAAAAGAATTCAAGTATTAATAACAAAAAAGGTATAACCAGTGCACTGTCTGGTATTGATTTGGCTAAAGGAAAAAAAGATAGGTCCGATTTGATTTCTGTTATAACCGAAGCGTTATCCAACACGAATCTACTGTCCGATAGAACGTGTGGGAGTGCAATTACAAAAGGATCAACTCCTTTATCTGCAAACAATTCCAAAGAAAAGATGGCATCAGCTTTTAACGGCAAAACTTTGTTTGGAACGCGCTATAAGAACAAAACGATAAATGAAACGCCTATTCCAGATCTTGCTATGTTTTCTAAGAACAGCATACCAGATATTCAAATAAATACTTCCAATACTGGAGCTAAGATAAAAAGGAGGAAACCAAAATCAGAAAAAACTGCACCATCGAACTCCAAAATTCTAGATCTTCGTTCCAAAAAGACTGTTCAAGGATCAGATGTTTGTGACGCGTCACCAGTTTTTACCCGTTTGTTAAAAACTCCAATGCTAGAACACGCTACTAAAAGAATAAAACTACGAAACATTGACGCAGACACGTTCGACAACTTTTTATATTACTTGGAAACGCATGAAATTATAGCCGAAAGTTTTGAAAAACTGCGTGATCTTTACAAAATGGCTGATCAGTACGAAGTTGTGGATTTGATGGGTGATTGTGCTCAACTTCTAATCCAGTCTTTAGATGTTGAGCACTTTCTTGACGTTCTAGAATTAGCGGAAATGCACAATGATGATAAGTTAAAGAAGAAATTGCATAAATTCTTTCTGAAAAACGAAAAGGCCATCCTATCTTTATTTCCAAATTATTCCGAATTTCTTAAGCGGTATGGCTCTTGGAAAAAGAACGATAAATTTTCAGACAGCGAAACATCTGAAGAGGAAATTGAAGTGTGTGATAGTGATTTGAATTTTTACAGATAACAACAATCGAACAACAATATTATTCAAAAAGTGATTGAAGATTTATGAATCAAATTATCACAACCATCATTGTTGAAGAATCAATAAAAAGAAAATGTGATTGTTGTATATTTTAATTATGAAGTGTGTGTGTTTTTATTAGCTGAAAATCACATTCTGTTCATTCACATCTGTACAAAGCCTTCTTTTGTTACAGAAATTATAGTTTGCTCTACTTCTTAAGAATGCAGTTTGGATTTTAAGCTTGTAAGTAGATTTAATTTTTTAATCATGCATTCGTTATTTGTTTTTGAAAAAATTACGGTATAAAACATCTACCTTTTTATGCTTTTGAAAATGTATTTATAATTTAAATCTTTTGAAATATTTATTACCCTTTCACATAGAAAAAAAGGACTTAAATTATTTACATATTGAATAATTATTTATAAATTCTTGTTTAAATTAATTAATTATTATTTATACTCACTACTTTTTGTGAGTTGCTATTTATATATATAATGATATCTCTTAATATCATTTAAATTCTAATTAATTTTCTAATTTTTATCAATTTTGTCCATATTAACTTCATTTTAAAATGTTATTTCTGATGCAATTCCACATTTTTTATTTAATTAATTTTACAAGTTCTAAAAAACTGCTCACTTTTCTGATTAAAAAAATATTTAAAAAAAACATTTGTAAATGTATGACTCTAATTATCGCTACCATCACTGTTGAAGAATCAACAAAAAGAAAATGTGATTGTTTTTGTCCAATCAATATTTTCACGCATGAAGAAAGAAAAAAAATTCCATAAAATTTACTACTTTCTTGTAAACATATCTAAGTTTCATTTTCCTAAATTGACACGTGTATATGAAATCCCTATCAAAATCTCATAATAAAATAATCAGAGGGAAAAAATTGACTTTTCTGTTCTTGTGTTACGATGTAGACTGACGTATTTCTTACCGCCTTTTATCTGTATGAATTATATATCCGGAATGAAATAAATCGAAGTTAAAAATTTCAAAAGATTCTTTTATTCGGCCGTGCAACTGCTAAAATATGTTTACATATATTAATTACTATTTAATCCCATTTAAACATTTAAATTGGAAGGAAATAAATATTCTAACAAATACCTTGCGAAATGACATTGAGTAACGAACACTAAGGGTGTAAAATATTTATGCACAATGCAAGTCATTAGATAAGACTAAGTTTATTTCTCTCCATCATATTGCTACCGCAGTTTAAAGATATCTGGGTCTTTGCGAACAGTAGAAGTGCTGTCCAGCGCTTGGACGATTGGCATAACGTGAGGGACAGCACTAGTGCAGAGATACTCAAGAGCCTAAAACGTCTTTCCCTTCCTCATCGGATCCTCTTTCAGTGGATTCGGTCTCGTGTCGACTTTGCTGGAAATGAAACTGCTGACAGTTTGGCGAGAGCTGGTGTTGACGAGACCACTACGCTTGCCGCTTCTCTTGCTTGCATGGAGTTCTTTTTCTAAGCACAAGGCTACAAATAAAGACCATTTGGATGGTCTCACCGGTGCACCCAAGGTATCAGTGTAAGCTCCCTGGTGGCTCCCTGGTTCGGGGCAATAGTAGACGAAGGGCGGGATAGGTGGTTGGTAAAGCTTTGGACTCGTACTCCTTAGGTTACGAGTTCGAAACTCACCAGCCAAAAGGTTCCCCGAGTGTATGGCGGCTGGTGTTCGTTAAATCTGTTCGTGGTCGCAAAGTCCACCATGTCGAGAGTAATAAAACTGAGGATACTGGGTCAGAGGTGATCGTTCTCGGTTACAGGTCTAAATTACGACCTGAGATGTATGACTGAATTTGCATGAATGTAGTCCACCCCCTAAAACGGGTTGTGGCGTGTGTGTAATTAAGTCGTACTCTTGGTCCTAGATGGTGCTACTTGTAAAACAAGAGACGTATATCTCCGTCTTAATATCTGTTGATGTATCAGCGAGGCTTGTCCATGGCAAGTGCTATAAGTAACAACAACAACAACAGTCGATGAGATCAAACTGCTCTTATCCGTTTCCTTAGTGGTCATCTATTATCAATGACTTTTGTCCGAGGTTCTAAACAGTTCGAAATCTGCACTAAATGTTCTTCTGCACAGGCCTCTCCTGGCCACATTTTATCTTGTCTGGGGCTTTCCAGGTAGGACCTGGTTCATGATCCCCTTTTCGTACTAGACTTTCTTAGGGGTGAGTGAGTTCATGAACCAGATATAGCTCTGCTGGTCGCGAGGATGAGAAAAAACAACAACAATCAACAAGTTTATTTCTCTCCATATTCTGACATTCCAAAAAAAAATCTTTTACTTCTTTAATACTTTACAAGGTATATTTATACAAACTGTATTAGTAGGTATATTAAGAAACTGTATTTATTTTTTAATAGATATATTTTAACTGGTATCTTCTACATAATTACTTAAAATTGGGATAAAAATAATTGATATTTAGGTAGAAATAACATATGTTACATAACATATCATTAGACTGAGTTCGAATATCAGTATCGTGATAGAGTATTCGTAAATTTTCCTTCTGGATTCTGGCATATTTCCTACAGTTCTTCTAGAATCAATGCAGTTTTAAACTTCTTCGACAACAAATTTTAATTTCATGCTTATTTCTGCAACAACTTTTTAGCTGAAAACCAAATAGTCCTCAGATAGGCTGTAATATTTCAGTGTTATACTATGACAAAGGAAAAAATAACATTAATTTTATTGGTTTATATTTTTGATTAGATTTCAAAAAAAGCTTCTAAATTATTGCCCAGATATATTACCGGACACATGTGGTATTATGCAAATTGAAGGACCTGTTTTTTAATTTTCAATAAAAAAATATTAATCTGAGAGCAACATTTTAAATTAATAGTTGTAGACATCACAAAGACCTATAAAATGAAGTACGTAGCATTATGATAGCTTTCTTAAATCAGAAATATTTTTTTTAAAATATAAATTGAATGTTTTTTTAAAGTTTTGCGATATTTTTGAAATTCCATTTAAATACGCGTCATACAGAAAGAAAGAATTGATAAAAATTTAAGATTACTAGCTGCATTATTCTTTGAAAAATTCGACTTCGTCTAGAAAAAAACACATTATTGTTAAAAATTACTGTAAATACTTTTTTATTAGTCAAAATTTGAGAGCCTAATTCTATTTAAAAACATTATTCGGCAATATGAAAACATATTTGAATAGTAACTTTTTTTAAAAAAAGTAAAAATCAAATTTAAAAAAGCAAAAAAAAAAAAAAAATGTTTTTGTCGACATGTTTTAATCAATCTTTTGATATCAATGTCCGCGAATGTAAAAGTCACCGAACAATTTTCTCACATTTGATAATCGAGAAAATATATATAATTTCAACTTTCATTTTCACTATACGATATGAATACTATCTGAATTCGTAAAACAATATTTTTAGAATATCAGTTTTTTTCGAACCACGAATTCTGACTGATAGAAAAATACTTATCGGTTTTTCTCGTCAATTCCTGTAAAATCGAATTTTTCGAAAAATAATCCTAATAAAATAAAAAATAATTCCGATATGAATTTGAAATTTTTATTAATTATTTATTTTCTTGCAACATCTACTAATTAGGAAGAATTCTAAAAATTTCGTACAAAATTAAATAAAAATTTAAAAATGTCCTTTCCAAATTTGCAACTTTTTAAACGTTTTTTTTTTAGGTTTAGTGTTTTTTTATAGAGCCGCATACATATTATGTAATGTCTTATTATGTCTATCACTTATTATCTAATGATTGCTGTTTTTTTTTATCGATAGATATTTGTCTAGCTATTAGTGATACAATCAGTAATCTTTTTGTGTAAGTGTCCTCAGCAGAATGATATATATTGATTTTAAATACAAGTCTTCAACTCCTTCACAACAAGCCAAAATTAATAAATTATAAAAATAGCTTTCAAAAATTATTTTTATTAATGATCTAATAATCAGAATATAACAAAAATATTTAATAATTTTCATCTTTTAGACTAATAAATTAATAACGCTAATATTATGGAATTTCAAAATCAATTTTTTCTTAAATTTAATGCAGATAGCTTCGTTTATTACCGAATCAAAACTATAGAATTAAAAAAAATCTGTAAGTTTTAAATTAAAGAGACACATTTTGAAACTCTAGCACGACAAGAAGTGAATAAAAAAATCCATTATAAAATATATTCTCTATAAACAAGAAGGAATTCAAATGAAATAAAAAAAAACAGAATAAAATATAATTCAAGATAGTAACAAAATTGTACAGTTTGAAAAATCTTTTTTTTAATAAATCGTTTTCATATTGGTAATTAAAATTCTACATTTCTTATTATTTTAATACTTTTTTTTAGTTCTAAATAATAAATATTTAATGCACATTTTGTGTTACGATTTTTAAATACATTTAAAAATAATTAATCATTAAAATGAACTTTTAATTAATTAATTTTAAAATAATTTTTATTTTATTTTTATATGCAAAAAATAAACAATTTCTATAAAAGGCTTTCAATTTATTGATGTCCATTTTAAAAGGATTTCAGTTCTATGGAAGGATGAAAATTCTATATTATAAAACTAAATTACAATAAAAATGAGTTCCTATAATTAAATTTTAAAATTCATAATTATTCAGGAAACACAACCGTTGTCGATGATCATATAACGTCAGAATACTATTTCATCGACATATTATAACGAATATTTTAAGAACACGCTCGAAATAACATTTTGCACGTTACTTGAGTATGTCTTTTGGAGCTCGAACGATTTTGAAATGGAATGTGAGAAACCATCATTTTCTTAAAATCGGCGCATACGTAATCTGATAGTCACGTAATTGTTTAAAACCGGTTTAAATAGATTTTTCACGAAAAAAAACCCAACTCTGTTCCCGGGGAACAAAATTAAAACTCGATGTTACGTTTAGATTATCAAAAACCATCGTTTTTCGTATTGTTGGTGAAATATGAAACATTTTAGAACATGATATTTTTCTTTCCAACTAATGCTATGCGACTTTTTAAAAAGTAATGCTCTCACACAATAACTTGAAATCTGCGATAAGAGTTATCAATTTTTTTGGATTAATTCTTTTTTTGGTCCCTTTCAAGGTCACAGGGGTTTGATACTTTTGATCCAGATACAATTAATTTTTCTCGCCCTCTCTCTGAATCTAAAACCTATTCCGACAAATAACTATGGCCTCTATGAGATAAGAGGATAGAAATTTAGTCGAAAGACAAATTACTTTTACGCATTTACGATATCTTAAATCTTCATCCGAGTAAACGTGCGAAAAATTTCTTAGCGTTCAAAAATCTCAGCAAAAAAACGCGTTCAAAAATCCATTAACACGGAACGGCGTCAGACACTTATTGAGCTGTACTTCAAAGCGACTCTTATCTGTTTTGAACACGTCAAATAGATAAATACGGCGTCTTGAACAAAAAAATGTGGCTCTAAATGCTTTAAGCAAGAAAAACACGCCGAGATATAATGTCTCGAGAATGTAAACGAAAGAGGCACCCAAAGAGTTATTGAGAAAATATCCTCCACCTTCCCTCCAGTAAAAGAAGCCAAATTAGTAATTTGGTCACATTTTGGCGGTGTTTCACTGATGCCTTAAATTTATTATTACTGATTGACTAAAGCCTTCACTATCGCCTCCAATTTGTTCTGCAATTAGCTGCTTCAGCCGATATAATAGGATACCGGAAAGTTCTTTTTCTTCTTCTTCTTTTTTTGTAAACAATTTGTTTTTTCGAATGTAATATAAAAACTTTTGTTGCCTGTGGCAACGTTACCCATTTTTAAGGCAGTCGCTTGCTTTTATCATGTCAGAACATGAGGTTTTTGGCGACAACAAAAATCGGTGGGCGAAAAATTGAAACTTTATTATCTGCACAAGCATCTCAAAAAATCAGCTTTTAACTACGTGTTGCTATCACATTTACAAAAGCTTTGATTTTAAAAAAAAAATAAATTAATGACGACAGCAAATAAAACTTAGAAAAATTTCATTTTGGGCGCGTGATTATATAAAATGAAATAAATAGGAAATGTGATCTTTTTTTTAAACAATCAATGCGAGACAAAGTTTTTTGGATCTTTTACAATACTAAAGTGACTCATTCAATGAAACGATTAAAATGAATAAAAATATAATTTAACTTTCACGAGCTCGTGGTGAATGGCCGTTCAAGAAATGATGTTCTGACATGATACATTGAAATGTGCACAAAAGATTTCATTTTAATCTTCATATATATATTTTTCTATTTTTAAGAAGTATGAAATAAAAATGAATGAACAGTAATTTGAAAGATAAAAGCTCAATGGTGAATTTCAAACAGATTAACTATTAGAGCTGAAGGGCGTTTTTAGGGGCCTTTTAGGAATACAGCTGACCCTAAATGAGATAGGTCCTTTTAACGAGATAACAATCTGCAAAATTTTTATCTTATAAAACAAGCTACAAAATTAAATTATTAAAATAAAATTTGATAATATTAACGAAAACAACGATTTTAAACGAAGTGGATACCTTAAATGGATATAATAGTAAAATAATCACGTTTGAATCCAGCTGTTACTGGCGCCTCGGTATCGTAAAATTTATTACCAATTCCGAAGCAAAAAAATTGCCAAAATTGGCACCAAATACCACGCCAAGAAGACAAAAGAACTGTTATGTTACAAAATTCGTTATCTATACATAGTATAAAATGAAGGGGAGCTTCTGTACGTTGAAAATTCGAGAAATAGTTAACGGATATTGGAGATATCTATACCATTTTGTAGAGTATTTATTTGCAAGGTTTTAGTACATTTAAGTCATACCAAAATAAGAAGGGGAGTTTTATAACTTTGATTTTAATTTATCTGCGCATGCGCGAAAACCTCAAACTGTGCGTGTGCAAATAGCAAGAACTGTGGTAGGCTTATGCGATACATTTCTTTGTTTACGTCTGATTTTAAATAGCGATTCAAATCTCATTATACCCAAAAGAATAACCAACCTTGGTGAGAACACATTAAATGCCAAAAAGCTTCGTTCGTTGCGCCATAAGGAAAATGAAGAGGAAAGAAATGTTTGGTTAGAGAATATCAGAGAAATAATGTTCCCACTTAGAAAAGGAAACTCTTTTAAAGAGAGAAATAACAGCCTTTCTTTAAATCGCACTGTAACTGAATTGCGGAGACAGAATGAATCTCCTGAGCAGCGAAATGATCGCCTGTGTTTTGCATACGGGCACATCATATTTTTACCTTTGTATCAGTCTAAATATTTTTGCATATGTGCTATAAAAATTGCTCTGTAGCTGTTATTGATAATTTCTAAATATAGTTTTTTGTTTGTTTGATATTGCGTAATGGTACTTATGTATTAGACCGTCCATATTCATCGCCAAATTAGAAATCGTCGCCAATGAGTTGCTAAACCGCCAATTATGACAAAAACCTCTATTATTTTAAAAATTGTTCAAACCTTAAATGCCGTCCGCCATTTTGCCGCTGTTGATCTTTATCGCCAAATTTAAATCCGTCGTCAATGAGTTACTAAACCGTTGGCGAAGATAGTCTAATACGTAAGTACCTGCGTAATATCCCATGTCATATCGGATGGAGGCTAGACTAAAGTTTAAAGTCAATTTTTCTTCTTCAATGCTATGCAACGGGAAACGCTGTGCGGATACTGCTAGTATTGTATATTGCCCATGTAAATATGTTTAACGATACAAACAGATACAAAATGTTCAAATCTCAAGAAAAGCGCTATTACATTTCAAAGAACTTTAATGATTTTACAATTCCGCTGTTAAATTAAACTATCTTTACAGAAAAATTGACTTCTAAAATTACTCGTTTCAATCTGAAAGAAAATGGAAAAATTTATTATTTTCACATGAGAGTAACTAAAAATAAATTGTGATCACTAATCGATTAGACCAGTCTCAGAAAGATTATAGGGCTAGGGTTTATCAAAAAAAGTTCTTCTTTCACGTTAGCTTATATATCATTAAAAAATGCAAGAAATGAGTCCTTAACAGTACGTGACTATTTTTTAGCCTCTTAAATTTCAGAAGTTCTGTTTCGGTGAAAAAAAGAAGAGTATTTTAACTTTTTCAAATTATATTTTTGAAAACAAATATCATCTCTTTAACTACATAAGATAAAAGGAGGTTTGCCTTCATAAAAATCTTCTAGTAAAGCCTTTAACAGCAATTTATTGATTAATGTAACAGTTTATAAGAATTATTTATAATCTTTAAAGCGATATCTTCTTTCTAGAAGTGTCTCATCTCAAAAATATATTAATAAATATGATATAAGGTTACAATCTTGATCGAGTTGTAATTGAAGGGTAAAGTGAAAAACTATTCTCTACAAAATATCAACGATTCTACCGATGCAACAATAATATAAAGAATAAATCCTAGTACAGGTATTTAAACCCTTCTCCCCCACAAAATTACTTGCGATCATTGTTTGAAATGATGAAAAATTATGAAGAGAGACAAAATCGTAAAGAGGCGAAGTGAAACCTAATTTCGAAATAAATAACATTTCTTCTTTATATTTAAAATATTCCTCCAGGGGGGTGGCACCCCGTAATTCAGGATGAGATGCTTACGGTGCGTTGTTTAGATCTCACCACCCTTGGAGCGTACACTAGTAGGTGAGGGGTCGAACTCCTCCCATCGATGACGGGAAGTGCTTCCTACGGGGAGGGTTATAATGTGGCCGGTGATAGCCATTAGGACTCAATCACATTTCCCGCCCGTGTTGCTGTTGCGGCGGTCCGGTCATTCAGTTTTATGGTTAATCCGCGTGCCTTCGTGTCGCATCGGAGAGTGTGTCTTATATTTAACCCTTTCATGGGCTATTTCTTTCTAATCATGAAGTATTAAATTTTTTAAGAAGTAAGATTGAATTAAGATAGGAGATTAATTTAGCTTATTAGATAAATTTAATTTAATTAATTAAGGAATCTGGTTAATTAATAATTAGGTAACAAATCAAGATTTTGTGTAAGATAAGTGAATTATTCGAGTTTATATATTATTGAAAAACATGTTAGAATTTAGGCCCACCTACATACCTTCATATAAAAAATGATAAATTTGGTTGCGAAGCATACTTCCCATAGCCTTTGAAAGGGTTAAAACAATCAAGGAAAAAAAAAAACTAATTTCATAGCCCCTTTGAATAATCTTTTCTTCATTTCGTAAGAAAACTCTCGGCCTTTATTTAGGTTATCAATGATCTTCTGTCCTCATCCCACTCCTTTTAGAAATCCGCAAAAATATACTTCAATCCATACTCTTTATAAAGGGGAAATATAACATGGCAGATCCCCCCATTTCCAATTACTGTGCCGATTTCGTTACTTTTTATTCTGTATGAAGGTTCATGCCGCCCAGAATCGAGAAGTTTCTAATAGTAAAGGACACATAAATATGTTTGATATTTAACAACTACATTCCTTATAGAGTATAGCCTCACAAAATTCCTCAGACACAAACAAAACTTTGATTTTTTTTCAATGTTTTATTTCATTCGAAAGCTCATGGCTCTTAGGTCATCATCAAAGATTGCCTGTTCCTCTCAAAATTCCGAGGGAAAAAAACCCTGTATATTCTCAATGGGAAAAAACTGCCAACAGAGTTCTCCAACCACGTGCATGACTCTGATTGAAACCTCATCTGAGACTCCATGAAATTTTTATTTCACAGAAGTGCTCATGATAATCGGTGGTTGTCTGTCCCTTTTAGTCCTTTGCTTTGGAGACTAATCGAAGAATCAAATCTTGATACAGCACCCGGCCTTAAAAATTGGACCGATTTCACCAGTTCTATTTAGTTTCGATGATAAATTTATTTTACATTGAGTGTGCGTGTATGCATTAACCAATCAGAATGCGATTATTTGTAATTCAAGTAAAAATTAAAGTAATACTTTCGTTTAGTGTGGTATGTATTTCCTTAAAATCAATTAGCATTACTAGTTTAGTTCTATACTAATGATGATCAAACAGCTATTCGTGAAGGTAACTATTAAATTTTAAAATATTTCCTCTCGATCATTTCTCTTGGCTACACCACCTAGCATGTTTTTTGCTTGTGTCCTTCGGGGAATGTACATATATATGATGTTTTTATTATAAATCTACCGATTATTGCTATGTTCTTAGTATTTTATTTCTATTTCTAATATTTTATTATTTGTTATTGTGAATATTGTTACGTTTTTAGCGTAGCGGGTTCGGATTGAATGGACTTTATATGAGGACAGCACAAACAAATTTATTTACAGCTATTTACAGGTATATACAGGATGACTTGGGAAAAGTAAAACTTCAGAAAACACAGTCCAGCAATAATCAGTCACTTACAGCGTAAATACAAGTCTTACGCACAAAAAAACACGGTTTGCAAAACAGCTATAGCACAGCAACAGTCAATCACAGCGAGCTCAATAACACAGCGTTAACAGCAAACGCAAACACAGCTCAAGCGAGAAGCTACAAGTAAGCGAAACGCTTCTCTTCTCAAAGAGCGAGATCCACTTTGAGCGATCGACTGCCAGGAAGAGGCAACCCACCTCTTATATAGTCGGGCGAAAGCGTGGCCGTGCTACGGCGGAAGTTCCGAGAGG
>JAOUZG010009736.1:2620384-2641295 GCA_026289955.1 Argiope argentata
AAATGAATAATAAATCTCATAAAAGAATAAATCAGTATATGAATTGACAGATTTTATGCACTAGGTGTGTGTAATTGAAGCTTTCAAATATAAGCTGACATATTTCCGATTGACTAGATATAGAAGCAGCTGACATTAATGACTAAACACTCAGTTTGTTTTTCTATAACTATATGACTATTCATTGCAGCACTTTACAAAATAAAATTTGTTATGTGAAATTTATAAACACATACATAATTTACATATCATATCATGATAAAGCAAAGATTCCAAAGTAATTGTTTTAATGATGGATATTTAAACAAAACCTTGAAATATTTATAAAAAAAATTCTAGTCAATTGTCAAATTTCTTAAGAATTGTTCTGAAAGCGAGCAATTCCTATAAAGAATACTTTCATTCATTTAACTGTCAAAATATGCCATTAATTTTTAAGATCAGCTTTCTTTGATACACATGAAATAATTACTAACATGGATTTTTTAAAAATATAATCATTAACTAAAATGAACAATTTGATGAATAATAATTCTTTGAATTATAATATCAACCACTTCTAGGTTGGTTCAGCAAATGTTTTTTTTCTCCACCACAAATGAAAATTGGATTTATTTTAAAGTTATCATTTTTTTCTAATTTCAAGAAAGTTAGAATATAAAAATATATGGGCACTAATATTAAGCAATAGATTCAGAAAAGTAATATGCAACAGGGAATAATCAAAACATAACAAAACTAAACATATCAAACAATAAGTAAAACTTAACAAATTTCATTCAACTTGCCTGACTCATAGTAGAAATATAACTTTTAAAAAAAGGAAATAAATAGTAAAAATTGCTTCCCTCAAACACAGTGACATAATAAAAAAGTACATTCATATATAATCTTAATAAATGAAATACTCACAACTGTAATCATATGTTGATACCAAAAGGTCTGACAAAACAATGTTTAATTTAAGTAACCAAGAGGGAAAAAAATCTATGTAGCAGGTGAACTGCTTTGGTGGATTACACAAGTAAATTGGAAACTATTTCCTCTTTAGTACTCATACTGTCCTCCCATCTTGTTGCCAAGATCCTGATCTTGCATAGGTGGAGCTTGCTGCTGACCCATTTGAGGTAGCATAGCAGGTGGTTGAATTTGTTGATGGAAACTTGTCTCCTTGTACACAAACCACAGGCTTGAAATCCAAAGCATGCAATTGGCAAATCCAAAAATCTGAAAAGCAAAATTTGTGAATAATATATTTTCCACTAATTTTTAAAGTTTTTGTTTTAAATTTATGTAAAGAAGTTTTGGTAGAAATTTTTCACTTACGCTGAAATAATAATTTTTTTTTAAAAAAAAATCAATAGCTCTTTTAGACATATGTGTAAAATTTTAATAGAAATATTAGTAAACTAATTAATATATATTTGAGTGGACTGTCTATGGACTAATAATAAGATCTTGGATAATAAACTGAAATTAAATGTTTTATTTACAAAATAATTTAATACAATTATTAACAGTATTATTCAGAGTATAACATTCATTTTAAGTAAAGATGCCTAAAATTGATTAATATAAATTTTACTTCTTATTGTTTATATAACTCTAAACCGCTTTTAAACAAGCAGGAAAGAAAGAAATGAAATCTATAATACTTTGGTGCTATTTTTAGCTAGTACATTTTAAAATGCAAAAAAGTTTTGAAATCAAATAATATTATATTACAATTGGTTAAATTCTGAGGTAAAAAATATATAAACAACATGAAAATTAATGAAATGACAATATGGTAAAATATTTTTTAAATAATAAGAAAATAGCACTAGTAATGAAAATACACTACTTTTAGCACAGCAATATAACTTTATGTTAGCAGAAAAAAAATAAAATGTTAACATTATTTTAAGTTTCTAATCAAAAATTGAATAAAAATTTTTAAAACCACTTCCTAGCAAGCATGAAGTAATTATGTGCGGTATTTAGAAGTTCTAGTTCTTACAAATCAACTTTTTAGGGAAATTTGAAACAATATTTCAATTATACATCATAATATTTTCATGTTAAAAAGATATTCAGAGGAAATTATTAAATAGACATACCAAGGAAACGTTTAGGGAGGCAAAGTTTCCGGGTGATATTGTACGGCAAGTCTGCACATCATCCATGCAAATATCAATATCATGGAAAAGATTAGAAGGATTGGTGTAGTATTTCACATCAGAGACACCTTGAGCCCAAGCGCATGATCCTGCAAACCAGAACACAGACAGAACTCCAGAACTCAAGAGATCCTGGAAAAAATATCAACTTTTAATAACACATACAAAATTTAAAAGAACTTTTTTAATAACAATATTTTATCAAAGGAAGCCCCCCCAAATATGTATATTGTGTATATATGTGTGTATAAATATATATTGTGTATATATGTGTGTATAAACGCGTATATTGTGTGTGTGTGTGTTTGTGATAATGCATTCTTAAAGTTTATATAAGATTTTATGCCAAATATAACTTTAAAAAATGTTAATATACTTTTACATAAATGCCATAATAACATATAAATGCTCAATATGTGCAGCACCGGCAATCATATGCAACTGGAATCTTACGTAACACTCATTAAAGGAAATTTTTTCATAAGAACAATACAAATTAATGTTATGCTATTTCGAAAAAAAAAATTCAAAAAATTAATAATAATCTAATTTATTATTTATAATCACTGTAAATTATTGTTTATATTAACCTAATTAATTACTTAAATTGCATGTTTTACTATAAGTTATTAATAGATTTTGCTCATGCTTCAAAGTCTGGCAAAAATGAAGTACAGAAAGATCTTATATGAGTTTATAATGTATATAGCTATTGTCTTATTTAAGTGGATCTTCTCAACATACAATGTAACTGACCATTATTTCATAATTATATTAATTTCAATAGAAGATTGTTGCTTTTCTGAAGTTATTATCTTGTTTTTCTGGGAAGAAATCTCTTTTCTACTTTAGTGATACAGAATGCAACTCCTGGTTATTTTTATATTTGTTCTGAAAAGTGATTGAAACACTTTTATCCCTTATAAAACAATATGAAATCATAATGCTTACTATAAATGTCAAGTAGGTTTTTTTAATACTTCAATTAAATATACATTTTAGTTTCCTTTTAATTAAAAAACATCAACAAATACATGCTGAATGTAGACTGTTGTCAATGTAGGTAGAATTCTGCATGTGACATCAAGATATCTATCAATTATTTCGCAAAATAATGCTCATTTATTTTATTTTATTTTTACATTTTGCTTTCCTCATTATGTAAGTCACTGATTATGAAAGATGCCTCATTATTTTTGTTTCTTTTGAATATAAACAATAAATGTCAATAAATAATAGAGCTAATCTTTCTATTCCATAATCATAACCAGCTTCCTGAACTATTTGTATAAGAATTATTAGGGTAGCATTAATATATATATATATATATATATATATATATATATATATATATATATAAATCTGGGTATAAAATTACAGAAAACTTTATAACAACTTAATAACATGCCAGTTTTTAGCACTTACATTTTCGCTAACAATTATGATAAAATTGTGGTTATCCCAATTAACATCATTAATTAGACAAAGAAAAAAAATTTAAATATTTTGACTAATTACATGAGTTAACATCATTTATAATTCTGATATATTGAATATATTTGTCACCTATACATATATCTCAATCACCCACCCTCTTTATAAACTGAATTTAAAGGCAGGGCCAACATACTTTTAAACTGCTTGTTAAAAGCAGAAACATTAGCAAATTCTTTTTTTTAAATATCAATTTTGAAAACAAAAATAATGTCAGTTCCTCCCTTGCCAATTTCTAATGACAACATCACTTTCATTCAACAGATAAATAAGCCAGCCATTACAACATTACATTTAATGCCCCTCTCTCTATATATATAAGGCATTTTGCATTTGACTTACTAAATATATTACACTAAAATATTAATCTTTAAATTGATCTTAGGATAACTCAGGAGATTAGCTAGTGCAATTACAATAATAAAAAAGCTAATAAATTGTAAATTAATTATTAAGACATTATCTCTGAAGATCATTATAAAATGAGTTTAGTAAGACCAATGAAGTAAGTAACAGGACTTTAAATATGAGAAAGGTATTTTCTAAGAAAAGCTTATCCTTTAAGTTCATGAATAAACAATAATGCTTAAACACTAACCATCTATAGTAACAGAGTATACTTACTACACATAACAATAATAGAAAATTATCATTACTTTACAGTTAAATGAAATGGCAAATCTGAATTAATCTGCATTTATTTTTTTTAAATAATAAATTCAATTCTTCAACCTCATTCATTAGAGTTAATAGAATATGATTCAATCTTTCAAAGAAAACAAACCAAGGAATGAAGTAACAACTGATTCTGGTGAGAAAAATTATTAATAGCACACATGCTCCTGTATCATTTACAGATTTAAAATACTAACTTAACATTAGCTGCTCAAACTAAAGCTAACTACAAATATCCATTGATAACTTATTAAAAGGTGGAATATTTTTACAAATTTACAAAATAATATTTGTGATTCAAATAAATGCTTATAAATATCCATTATTATTACAATAATAAAAATATCTGTATCACAAAATCAGATAAAGGATTTGGCCCTTCAAAACAAAGAAAAATAAGGAAATTGATAAAGCAGTCATTTAAAAAATACTGATAATGGGCATAATACTAATATAATTATTCTTGTATGACATATAAGTGGAATAAAACGCTAAAAGTAAAATAAAAGCTAAACTCCTAACTTGCTTTTAAACTAGAAAATTACATAAATTCTCAAGACATACAAGATACTTCAATTTTGGAAATTTTGAAAAATACCTACTTTGTAAAAACAAAATAATTAAAAAAATTTAAGCAATAACTGCAGAGGGAAAATCATGGTATCTTTTCAAGCAACTATAATACAAAAGTAACTTTTCTAAAGAAAATTAGACTTTAAAATTAGAACACAAAATTAATTTCTAAGTATGAAACATTGCTATAAATAATGTTTTTTTTTAAAAAAAAAAGAAACATTCACAGCATATTATTTAAGTGAAATTCTTTCTATTTTTTTATTCATTATATTTGATGATTTGAAAGATATATTTAACAAATTAATTTTAATTCAACATTTAAATATAAATAACAGCCTTCAAAAAATGTATAAAGAAGCTCAATTTTACAAGGGATACTGTTAAACCAAAAGAATGCAAACAAAGCAGAATCAGAATTTAATGATCTTACCACTACAGGTGTCATTGGATTGGTTGAATACAGGCGGTGCATGAACACATAGATGAAAATTATCCCAGCAGTGTACATCAGAGTGAGAGCTCCAGAAGCAACAAAGAACTCTGCATTGCTGGAGAAGTCAAACGGAAATGTGTATGTTTTAAATGCAATGTCAGAAGTATTTCCACACTTCTCAGGAACCCGAAGCTCATTTTTTCCTAACCTGAAATTTTTTAAAATTTTATCAGTGCACATAAGGACTGGAGGTGGGGAGCTGAAAAATGGAATTATTAAATGCATATAAAAATAACAGATAGTCTATTTTTTAGATCAAAATTTATTTCATGGCATAAATAAAATATAAAAACTTCATAAATTTTTTTTTAAATTTATTTTTTTTACAAAGAATGAGGAGGGAAAATTTACATAATTTAAGTGAGTGCAAATTAAATTTTAAAGGGGACTTTAAGTGATGCAAACTTCACTAATCCCCACTTAACAATTTTCAATTTTAAAGCTTAAATATATCTATACACATTATGCATAGTGATGAAATTTCTATTGAATATATGATTTTTCTGAGAATTTTGTGGAATTTTTATCCCTCACAATGATATTATTAAATATAAACATTTGGTGGGTGATACTTAAATTCTGGTCCACTTTTTTTCAATAATCAACTGCAAAAGAGTAACAAGAAGTTATATCTTGAAAAACTGCAAATTATAACCAATTAACCTGGATATTAGCTGTTTTGAAACTTTTTAAAATTCAATGAAAATTATCTTAAATTCAAGTATAACTATCTTCTGTTAAAATAAAGTTTGATTTAATTCTGGGGATATTATCTAGTCGATTTTTCCTAATTTTCAAATCTTCTTGTTGATCTACTTTTTTATTATTATTTGGCTAATTTTTTTACAGATTAATAGTCTTGAGAAAACTTTATGTTAAAATTTATAGATAAAAATATTTTTAAAAAAATTTAAATTTATATTTTACAGAGAAGACAAGACATCAATTGTCTTGAAGGTGACCACAAGTGGTTAGTTTATTACTTCAGTTTGTCATAATGTTATAAAGTAATATGAATCAAATGATAATTTTATTTTTTAATTCATTAAATGTATACATTATTTAAATTTGATTAAAATACTTATAGAAGGCTTTTAAATAAAGTATTATATTAATTTATGATGAGATAATTTTAATTAATTTGGGTAATGTTTTAAAAGTATTTAATGATTACAACAGAGAAATAAATAAGAAAAAAGAAACAGGAGATTTATTTTGCATTGAGTTATTTCCTCATCAAACTTATCAACAAAAGTCTAATGAATTATTCGATAACAATTAAAAAATTATTTATACACACACACAAAAAAAGCATTATCTATACATATGGACTCTTTTATATATGACTATATATATATATATGCAGAAAACTCTAAAGCGTTAAAACTTGTTTATCATACAGATTTTATATAAAAAAATCCATCTAAATTTCCTACTAAGATTTTACATTATTTAATTAAAGACAAAATAATTTAACTCAGAAAAAGAATGAATATTTATATTGTTATTTGAATTACAAAGTCATATGTCAGAATGTACATGATATGACTAATTTAAGAAATGTGAAATAATGAAGAGTAATGATTACATTAAAAATAAAGTATATGGTTTTAAAATGGCTCATCATCAAAGCATAGATCACAAATAATAATCAAAATAAAACAATATAATAATAGCAGAAAATTAAGTAATTCTAACCCTCTACTTTAATCTTTATGTGAGTTAATATAAAATGTATTAAATCTTAACTGTGCAATAAGTTTTTGAAATATTTTTTGCAATAATTAAATCAAATCTTTCATAGTATTCACAATTAATATTTCGCTGCATTATTTTAGATATTTGAAAGCATGTTCAAAAGTCAACTTCTTCAGAAAAACAATTTTACTTTAATAATTATAAATAAGACAAATTTCAGATTTTAAAAATATAAAATTATACATGATGTTAGGTTAACAGTTTTCTTAATGGCATTTTAAAAGCAACAATTAACATATAACCATTCTAAAATCAGAATAAACAAAACACACACACACACACACACATTATCTGCAGTTAATACACATGCATTCTATAATATAAAGATGCATGACAATATTAGAAAGGTCAAATATATTTCAATGGCATGAGAATATATGTAAATAATATAATAAACCAACAATACTGCAATCTAAAAATCAATTAGATGTGAACAAATTCAAGCGAGAGATCTACAATGAAATATTAAATAAAATATTATTTATATTTGCTGATATTATAAAGATTAATATTTTAAAGAAATTTTTTTGTCATATTTTATCATTTCATATTTTCATTCGTCATATTCATAATTTCATATTTTATCATTTTTTTATTTTCATTTTTAAATGAAAATAAAAACATCATATATTTTTTTACAACAAAAATGAACAAAGAGTTTAGAGTACAATGTAAATAAGACAAAAGATTCTCTTTAGAAGGATATTATAAATTAAATATTCTGCATACTTAAATGGATATCCAAATTTGTACTGCACTTCCTTCTCATAATCCTTGCATCTGATTTCCATCGTAGCAACAGTCTCAAAGCCAGCAGTAGTTGCAAATGCAAAAATAGACATCACCTAAAGAATCACATTTATCACAACTTGTTTCATTTTGTGCAAAATAACATTGCATAATAAATAAGTCCATGGATCAATTTTTTTCTCAAAACAGATAAATAATATAGGTTCTTTTGACATAAATGTTTGAAAGAATAAAGGTAAATTTACCTAATCTCCAGAAAATCAACCTTACTTGTTATTACAGATAAAAATTAATATTACAAAATATGAAGAAACAGTAAAAATTCAGTACATTATTTTGTATATAATATAAATATATAAAAAGGTTTTTTCACATACGGTTACATTAAAGGGAAAAAAAAAAAACATAATTAACACAACAATTAATTCTTAATCAGACTTTTCAATTTCTCTTAATCTATTTAGAAATATATAATTGAATGAACAATATATTAAAATTAAATCTGTACACTTTTCTAGTACAAGATTTATAGTTAAGAAAACAAACCAAGGTCGAATTTCAATGCATAAAATTGTGGTAATTAATTAATGGCTACAGAGCCAAAAATTGCCAAATGTAGCACCAAAGTAAAATTAGCATTGCAACCCTATAAGAGCAATTCTATTTAAAAAAGAGAAAACAAGTATCTCTTTATGACGTTTGTACAAAGTTTAATATGTCTAAAAAGTATTATAATGTCAAATAAATAATTTGCTTCTTTGTTTTTTTTATTAGTTTCGACAACAAAATTATCATCAATTTTTCATTTTGAATAATTGAGTAGTAAAATTGCAAAATGAAAATAAACAAAAGAATTTAATATTTTTATAAATATTCACAATTCAATGTTATTTAACAGTATTTCATCACTATTTAAATCATTCAGAATTTTTTCAAAACAAATTATGAAAAATACAATGTAAATAATTGTACAGCAGAATGTGCAAATCTATTTAATGTGGTTCAATTAATTGATTTTTAAGATGTACCAAATATTAAGTATACTTCCTTAATCAAGACCACAGGGATTTTGAGTTATCAAAACAGAGATTGATTAAATGTTTAAAAATTTTATACTTCTCTTTATTAAATAATCTGCCTAATCAGAATATTTTCCCTATAAAATGCTGGCAACTACAATACTATATTCATATATAAAACTAATTTTACCTTAAATCTTGCTATGAGATTATTATACTACAATTTAAAATTTGATTTTCACTTACTAATTGAATGATGCGTATGAACCCACGTGGTTCAATCAAAACTCTTAAGTTCAGATCCATATCAATGAAAGCTGGTAATGAAATAATACATCATAATTTTATTCACAGAACTGATATTTATTGAATAAATTGCATTATTTAAAAACATATAGCAGATTTCAAAAAATTAGTGAAAGCATAAAATAGTGTCAAATAAGTAAATACATATAAAATTTAAAAAAAGAAGATTATCAATTTAATATTAATAAATTATAACATCGTCCACATTTATATAAAATGAAAAATAAATGAAATAATATATTGCAGTGGAAAACAATTTACCTCATCAGAAAGAGAGTAAAACGATGATTAAAATATTTTTGTAAAGTAAAATAGAATATATTTCTCAAAATTGGCTATTTAATCTTCTCTTTTAAATTTAAAAACTAGCCCCTTTTCGCAAACTAGTGATAGTCTAGTACATTAACAATATAATTTAGCAACATCAATCAACTTTGTCTTACCATAAAACAAACACACACACACATATATATAAACTTTTAATTTCAATCGTAATTAATTTCCAAAAATATTTCTTTAAAAATCAAAGGACACTGGAATCAAAATTGTTGATGATGTATATAGAGATCAAAGAAGTATCCTCATGAAATAAAAATTGGTTAAATCAGAACAATGGTCATTACAGAGATATTTTGACAAGTTTTTCTTCCTTAGAGAATGTAAAGAAAAGTCGTTTTTTGAAATTTCACTCAATAACAAAAGGCAGAGCAAGACAGGCAACTATTGACGATTAAAGGTCATGATCATTTATATTAAGTAAAAATTTTCAAAATTAGTACAGTAGTGGGTGCTAGGAAACTTGGCCAAAGGGAGATATTCAAAACATCCATAGATAATGTATAAAAACATTAAATTTTTGAGAAATTTCTCAAAAATGGGGATTGTAGATAGGTAGTAACTGTTGACATCCAAAAGTCATGACCTTTAAAATAAAATGTATAAATAAATGGTAATTTGAACAAATCTGAAACAAAATAAAAGGTGTAATAAGTACAAAGGTTGGACCTAGAGAAATATGTTATAGTTTTCTTTTTTTCCTTTAGTGTTCATATAGTGGTATTTTTAAGATTTCTCTCAAACACAGAGGATTGAAGATTATTGATTATTTAAGACATGAATTTTCCCATTAAAAATTATTGGGATTGGAAGAATGGTTATTTGACCATTCTAAAGTCAAATAATCATTCTATATTTTTAAAACGATTCAAGGTTATCCGACTTCGCTAATCATTTTAAATATATGGATAAAGAAATGTTATTTCAAGCGATCTTTTATTTTCATTATTACTGTAATAATATTTAGCAACAAGTACAATGATGATCGTTAATTATAAGCAGGATAGAGAAGGCAGGTATGAATAGCTTAAAATTCTAAGATGTATAAAAGATCGATGATAAAATGTAAAAATTTAGCTACAAAATATTTAGGATGCTCTTTAAGAAAACGAGATTTAAAAAAAAATGGTTTTTCGATATTTCTGATTCAGGCAGCATAGATAAAACAAAAACTTTTTCTTGTAAAATATGTTCTTTCTCCTTAACCAGTCCCTAACAACTGCTATACAGCAATGGATCGTGAATTCAAAAAGCATTAAAGGCTGAAAAAGTATTTTTAAATGAGTATTTATCTTCTATCAGGTCAACGTTTGCATTCCAAGGCAAATATCAAATTTTTTACAATTTAAAAATACTAAATTAACAAAATTTTGTGCTAATTTATGACTTATGAACAGTAACATAGGAGGTTTGGTATTGTAAAATATATATTAAAAATAGATGTAAAAAGAGGAACTTTAAATAATAAGCAAAAAACATTAAAATTAAATGAAAAATAAAGAAATAAAATAGTTTTAGAAGGGGATGAAGCCTGTTTATTAGTGTACTTAGGGACAGGCTTTTTAGTTCTGCAGTTTCCAACAAGTATAACAAGATTTCATCTTTCCCTTATTTATTACATTACATGATTGCATTTATAAGAAATCTAGATATCCTGAACTGCAGAGAAAAACTAATAAACGTGCTAGCTAAATTTATGGAATAATATTAGGGGAATGTAATAATTGTGGAATAATCCACGCCGAAACTATAAGAAAAGCTGGCAATCAACAAATAAATATTATTTCTGATTTCATAACATCCTTGATACCTCAAACAGAGAAAGTTGGCACACATTAAAAAATTAAAATAAAATAATCTTTTTGGAATAATTGAGTTCTTTATCTTTATTTCCATATAAATGAGTCACATTAAAAATTTCAGAAGTAAACTTGAACAACAGTTAAGATTTCATAGATGAATAATCCTTCAAATAACTGTTAATAAAATTACCCGAATATTTCAGGAATGAAAAAAATAATAAAATCTGCAAGACAGTTCTAAAGAAAAGAAGGGAAATTTTTTTTATTTAAAATTACTTTATTTTTGGTAGGAATAACATCAAAAATTGTAGAACTATACTCTTTACTTATGAATATCTATTAAATAAGCTTCAACACATTCATTTAGTAATGAAACTGCAGTATCATAATATTATAATGATAACTGAAATTCCTTAATATTAGCCATTGTTTTTCCTGTATTTTTCAGCTTCATTTCTATAATCTTACTACTTTACTGATTTCACAAATAAATTAATGAGTAATATAAATTAGGTATTCTATAATACATATTAGAAAGAGTATTTCTATCATCGCAGTGTCAAAAATGGATAATGTATAAACATTAAGTTACCTTTTCCATGATAACCGAAATTTTAGAAGCTAGTGTTGAAAGAATACATTCTCTAACAAATGTAACTGCAGAACTTTTAAGATAATAAATATTTATTAAACTTTTTCTATTCCTTGGCATGTTCAAACTCATTAATATTGAATGATTAAGAAATTTGTTTCTAACTTTCAAATAAGAACATGTATTTCAAACATTGCTAAAATTAATGTTATTTTCTGCTAATTAGTTATACTTTACCTTTTTAAATATTCTATGTATCTGATTTGACGAGAAAGAAAATTTAAAATTACATGCTAAAAATTTGTTCTGTTAAGAGAATTTTTAAAATTTGAAGTAAAATGATCATTTTAGTCCCTATTAATTAAATACTTATACAATATGCTGATGGTTTCCATGCAAAGTTATTATTGAAGAACATTACGTTAAGTATTTTTAATAAAATTTATTATTAGAGATTTAAAATTCTACTTTATAGATCATGTAATTTAAATAGTTAATAATAATATAAATGTTTATGCTATAAAAAATTGCAATTAAAAAATTATACTTCTAAAAACGATTAACAATTAAAGCAACAAAAAAAACTATCAAGAGCCCTTTTTCCCACAAAAAGTTAAAAAGATTATTTTCACTAATAACTTGCTTTTTTTTTAAGTAAAATTCTTTAGATTCTAAAACTAATATGTCCGATTCCATAATGCATTCTACGCTCTTTATTCAAAATGGAAGAATTTTTTTTTTCGAACACCAATTCTATATTTTATGGGTACAAAACATTCCATTTCGTCTGCTGCTTTAAAATATTCTTAATAAACTCTAAGTATATTCAACACATTTCAATTATAATATTATAGGGGACATAAACATAAATATTAGATGTTAAAAAATAAATAAACCTTTAATGAAAGCCATCTTATCAATATTGTTTTGTCTTAAATAAAAGATCCAAATTATTACAGATCAAAAGAAAAACGAAACCGAAACTATTGTATCAATTATTTTTTAAAAAAATTAGAAGCCTCAAAAATAACTAACTATTTAAGTATAAAAAATTATGGTAGCAAAACTTCCTTTAGATTATCTTCTACAACTATAAGATCAAATAATATTCCCTTTTTAAACCAAAAATTCACTTTTCTTAAAGATCAATGTGAATGATCCCAAAGAATCAAAATATACGTACATTATACGAGAGAGCTTTAGTTTGTTTCGGTTTCAACAATCTTATATATTAAAAGTGGATATAGTTGGTTAATTTGATTCTATTATTTCTCTTATTGGTATAATATAAAGAATTTCATAGCTCTGTAAACACTGGCACCATAGCAATACTGAAGGAAAACGACCTACTTGCGGTACCTTCATTCGCCGATCGATATTTCTTAGTTGCCAACGCAAAATATTAAATTCATTGAAAATATTTCGGAACAATTTTCCATCATTTTCATTTTAATACTTGACAAAATGTTTAAAGGTTTGTTTTATTTTAAAATGATTTCAGACAATACCAATATATATATACATAAATACAATTTGAAATGAGAATTGAAAACATCTGGTGAGATATAAGACTATTCTAAATAAATGATTCTTTGCAAAATCTTTTGGAGGAAAACAATTATTTCTTTGAGATTAAGAACTAGCATTGTTGCAGTACTTCTTAATTTCCTTCAGCATCGACGCAATTATATACGACTCATTTATGTTTTATTTTGCTTTTAAATACCTTCCAGCTTGTTTTGGATTCTATTATAATAATATTTTTGCAATAAAAATATATCTTTTTCTCCTTAGTTTAAATTTCATTAACACATGGGCAAGAGATAGGAAAGATTCTTCATTTTTTCTAGATTTCGTTGTTGTACACAGCCTATCACATATAGTCGCTAAAAAAATTGAGAGTACACCTTACTTTTTCTTGATAAATCTGATTTTCAATACGAATAACACATTAAATAGAAGTCCAAACATATTTTTATTTTTACACATATTTTTATTTTTACACACAACAAATGGTTTAATTTAAAGTAAAAATAATGAAAAATCAACAAGAAACCTCTAATCTGAAGAATTCCAGAAGTATTTTAGACAAACATAGATTTTTGCCTCAAAAAATTGCTAGCACATGAATGAAATTTTTGTAATATCGCGCAAAGTAAGAAAGTATAAATATTTAATTACATATCTTTTGGCTTTTACAATGACTTTTAGACGTTGTGGTGCTGATTCGACAAATTTTTGATGTTATTTGAAGATATTTTAAGCATTCTTCTTGCTACAATTGTTTGAAATAGAATTTGTTTCTAATTTTGTGCTTTTGAATCCCTGTTCTTAATGTGTCAAACAGATATTTCGTGTCATTGATATCAGGGTACTGCGGTAGTGTGTGTAAATGCTGTTAGCAATAAGAAAACATCATTATTTTAGCGTTATGTGCATTCGTTTTGGAGTCATTGTCTTCTGGAAAATGAAATGTTCACCTAAAACCAAATGTTTAGCCTATTTTGTAAGATTTCTACGAAGTATTTTTGAGTAAACCGCATGGCTCACAATGCCATCAATAAATTTCCTATCTCGGATGAAGCCATACCACCTTAAAGCATGATAGAGTCACCAACATGTTTAACTGTAAATCAGATTTTTTGAATCCAAAGCAGTGTTAGGCTTTCTTCATATGTCATAAAGGCTGCCTCTGCTAAAAATGTTGAATTTTCTTTCCTCATTAATTATAACTTTCTTTTAAAAGTTATTGGTCTTCAATTGATGAGTTTTTAAAAACTTCAAACTCTTTTTTTTTTCTTCTGAATTTGCAATATGATGAATGTTTTCTCTCTAATTTTTTGATTTTTATAACAATTGTTATATATAATTATATAGCTTGTCTAATGGCATTTTGCCCAGTTTCAACATTTACATTTCTGACTATGAATTAAGAAATTTCTGTATCAAGATGGATGAACCATATGGTCATAGAAATCTGAAGGAAATGTAAAAAATTTGGTTGTAGGGGAAAATTTCGTTTTCCAGCAGGACAATGACCCAAAAAGAATGCAAGTATTGCTAGAATAAAGGTGTTTTTTCACTGCAAACAGCATTTAGACGTACTACCACAATACCCTGATATCAATGCCATTGAATATCTGTGGGCCACATTCAAAATAAGGGTTCAAAAGCACAAAATTAGAAACAAATTCTATTTCAAACAATTGTTGCAAGAAGAATGCGTAAAAATATCTTCAAATACAACCAAAAATTTGTCAAATCAGCACCACGACGTCTAAAAGTCGTTATAAAAACCAAAAGACATGCAATTAAATATTTACACTTACTTTCTTTGCGCGATATTACAAAAATTTCGTTAGTGTTCTTCCAATTTTTTGAGGCAAAAATGTGTGTATGTTTAACTAAATTGCTAAGGAAAACTTTTAGTTTAGAGGTTTATTTCTTGATTTTTCTTTATTTTTACTTTAAATGAAACCATTTGTTGTGTGTAAAAATAAAATCATGTTCGGGCTTCTAGTTAATGTGTTATTTGTATTGAAAGTCGGATTTATCAAGTAAAAATAAGGTGTACTCTCAATTTTGTGAGCGATTGTATATCGTAATAAAGAAATAATGTTTAGTACCCGAAGTTTTTTCTTATGCTCAAGCTCAGGGGGCAACGGGAAATGAAGTGTTAAACTTGTGTCATCTGGGTTCTGAATGAGAGAAGACTTAACCAACTTGGCCACATATTGCTGAATCGTAAAAAGTAATGTGATTTCTCGTTTCTATTGGTTCTTCAAAATAGGGATGGATTAAGAACAAATAAACAAAATGAAAACTGTCTTATAATTTTTAAATTAAAAAATTAAAAATTTTTTAAAAAATTCCTGAAGTTATTAATTTTCATCCAAGGTATGATAGATGATATTCATATTAAGATCTTATCAGTATTTGACACCTTAAGTAAGAATATTTTATCAATATTTGCAGTATAGCATATAAATGAATGCTAAAGAAGCATAAAACAGTGAATAAAATTTATTTTTCTATATAAAAAATAAATAACATTTTAAAATTTTACTTAATTTGAAAAAAAAAATGAAATGAATCTGTATAAAAGGTACTTGACTTGATTTCCCCTTTACATAAATCTCCGAAAAAGCGATTCGATGTGTAATCGTTTTCTTTATAAGCAACAACTATTAAATGCGGTTTTTTAAATAGAAAAATGCTTTATGGTTCTGATGCTTTTTTTAAATTCATGCAATATTATTCCTGTTCTTTCCAAATTTTGTAACGTAAAATTTCTATTTTCATTTTTCTCATAATATTTTACTTTTTCCCTTGCACTTAGAAATAATTTGTCCGTTACCAAAATATGATTTTTTTTAACATTCATATTTTGGTAACTGGCAGAGGAAATCGAAAAGATTTTTCGCCTTCTTCGATCAAATCCGTCGAGATTAAAATCAATCGAATCAAAAACTTTTGTATGCATTACAAAATGGTACGTAAATGAAATGGCAAAGCTCTTAAAAAATGACTTTGTCTTACTAAAGCGGCAAAATTCTGTCCATCCTTAAGTTTAGGAAAGATAGAAATTTTTCAATCTTCCTACCATTCTCTTCCTGCATTTCTTTCTTTTGTAATGAATCTCGGGGAAAAAAATAACCCTTAAATTTTATTTAAATATGCCTCAGTGGAGAGAAAATATATCTTCTAAGACATAATTAAACTACTGTTTACTAAATGAATCTAAAAACTCCGAGGCCTCTAAGTTTTAAAACCATTGGTTAGTAATATCATTAAAACGGCAGTAAAAGAAAATTGTTTTCGAAATATCCGTTCTTGTTTCCCATTTTTTTTTCAAAATTTTATATTCTGATGCATTTTATCCTTTTCTGATTAAAAAAGTTAAAGTGAGAAACTATTTATTCGTAACATTGTCTCGCATTCATTGTTTTAAAAAATCACATTTCTTAAGATCACGTGCTCAAAATTCAAAATGACATTTTTCTAGGTTTCCTTTGCTGTAGTCATTAAATTATTTTTTTAAAAAATTAGAGCTTTTGTAAATGCGATGGCAGCGTGTTATTAAAAGCTGACCTTTTTTAGATGCTCGCGCAGATAATAAAACTTTTATTTTTCACCCATGGATTTTTGTTGACGCCACAAACCTCATTCCGAAATCAACATCATGTTCGGACATGATAAAAAATTCTACTTTTTTCACAATTGTTCAAATTTGGAAGCTACACTTCAGAAAAGGGATAAGAATTTGATATTTATGTATACAAAAAAAAAAAAGTCTGAAAGCAGCTATATTCAAATTCCATCCGGTTGGAAACTTCGCTCCATACACAAATTTTTAATCCTATCTTGTTCATTACTTATGAAAGATTCTTGAGCATTTTCATTCAACCTGCCTTCTTTTTTTCAACAAATCGTTTTAAAATCGATAAGGCACAACTTAAACTCATTGTAAAAATTTTTGTCCATTTTTTTCACCTTAATTTTTTATTTAAAATTTTTTAAACCGATGCAAGAATAGAATTTGCTTGAAATCTTATCAAACTGCTTTTTGATATTACCGGATGACATCGAAGTGTTGCCAAACGGCGATAAACAAACTCGGCCTGATTTTGTAATTACTTAAGCGTTTATATATACAGATAGATAGATAGTAATTATAAGAAATTATGCCACAATCCTTAGCATGCTGATTGATTTAAAAATATTTAAAACTTGAAACCAAATTGATCACGTTATTAAAAGCGAGGACATAATATGCTTTTTTATGACCTCAAAACAATTACCCCCCCTGATGTAATGTTAAGATAATATATATCATGTAATACTACACTAGCCGGCTTTCTGACACAGAGGTAGCGAGTCTTCCTCGTGTTCTGTGAGTCCCGGTTCGGGCATGGTTGTTCTATCTGTGAGATGTGTGAATGTGTCTCCCTGTAAAAAGGGACTGTGCAAGCTTATGGGTGTGTGTTTCATCCTCATGTGAACTAGAAGTCAGACTTCTGCCCTCAGGTGCTCAGGGGTCCGTACCCTCAAAAGCTACTGCATCCCTCTTTCCGTGGTAAACAGCGGACACGACATCATCATTATAAATACTACACTAAAATTTTATTTGATATACATTAATACATTCTCATAATTATGTATCAAAATAATTACTATATTTATTCGAAATATTAAGCATACATATTAACTAATATACTTACCTGATTTGACCGTATTTTTCATAAACTGCGACTGCAATTTGAACCCACTCATGGTAAAGTGGTTTGATTTCACTAAATTTTTGATTATATCCTTCTTCATTTTCAAATTGTATGAAACGACATGTTTAATTTGAAACAGGTGAAAAATGATTCACGGGATCGCGTTTATGGAAATAATGAGCTATATCTCCAAACCAGGAAAATCCATTTTTATTGACTCACAATTGGTCTTTTAATTTTTGTTTGAATTCAACTTCCTTATATTTTGTGTCGTAGGAATTCCCAAATCTTTATTGTGAAGCATTTTTTACAAACCGAATGTGTAGAAACCTATCTCCTACTTCCCATATGAACACTTTTTAAGGTTTTATTCAGTTCAGTTTATATTAACGTCCCGTTTGAAAGAAACAATATTCTGATTACTTCAACTTGTTATTAATGCTTGTTCGAAAGTAATACTATTCAGTTTAGTTTAGTTTGTGTTAAGATCCCGTTTGAAAGTAATCTGTTCAATTTAATTCAATTTATATCAACATTCCATATGAAAGTAGCACTATTCAGTTTAGTTTATATTAACATCCCGTTTGAAGGCAACAAGACGGTTATTTTGGTGCGAATCCAGTAATTTTTGACTCCAGTCAGATGATGCGGATGATGCTTGAGTTGGTAACTCCCTTTTTGAACTTCCACCACACACAAACCATCTCACACCACACCAGAGAGAGCACATTGATCTAATGACGTCACAAATGAACCAACCCAGTATTTATGGTTGATATTAAGGAGAATCATGTTTCGATTCGGAAGCCCTTCGACCTCATGTGGAGACTCTAGCCTTAGTCCACTGCAACCATTCGAATTTTTCTAAGGAAGAACAGAATCAATTCTTGATGGAAGAGGTTTTATGTTCCAAAACAGAACTATTAAGAGGAAAAAGCGTTTGTTATTAAAAACATTGCTCAAAACAGTTAAAGGATATTGAAATTGTTGGTTGATCTTGCACGTTATTTTATATGACTTACAATGTCTTTTTATTGCTTTGAGCAGTGTATAAGTTAAAAAAATATACATTCAATACATGGTGTGATGACGGCTTTCTGACGCAGAGGTAGCGCGTCTTTCTCGTGTTCTGGGAGTCCCACGTTCGAGTCCCGGTTCGGGCAGCGTTGTTCTTCTGTGAGATATGTGAATGTGCCCCACCCCCTGTAACTGTGCAAGCGAATGTGGTGAGTGTGTATCTAAGTCGTACTCTTGGCCCTAGTTGGCGCTACTCAAATACAAGAGACGCTCCTTTCGGCTTATATCTGCTGCTGTATCAGTGGGGGCCCTGTCCAATATGACAAGTGTCATAAACAACAGCAACAACAACATAGTTTGAAGAAGATTTTAAGTCCATTTCATATTTTTTCAAATTATGGAAGGATCTAAAAATTGATTTAAAGCCCAATGGCAGGTTGCCAGTCATCAACCACCTCTAATTTATAATATTTATATCGAAAAGCTTAACGTGCATACTCAGCTTTGTTTAAGAGAAATATTCTCATACGTTCTTTTTAAAGCTAATTTCCCAACTAGGCAGCTTACTATAACCGATGAACTGAGGTGAACCATAGGTAGATAGCTCTATAAAATTTATTGGCTTAGATGTCAAATGAATAAAAATGTTAAATTCTGTATTGTGCTGTTGTGACAAATGGCACTTGCCATGGACAAGCCCCGCTGATACATCAGCAGCTTTTAAGCTAGTTATATACGTCTCTTGTTTTACAAGTAGCGCCATCTAGGGCCAAGAGTACGACTTAGCTACACACACGTCACAACCCTTTCAAGGGGGCTGACTTCTTTCATGTAAAGTCATTCACTCATCTCAGATCGTAATTTAGACCTAGAACAGAGAACGATAACCTCTGACCCAGTACCCCCAGTGGTATTACTCTCGATATGGTGGACTTTGCGACAACGAACTGATTTAAAGAGCACCAGTATCCACACACTCGGGGAATCTTTTGACCGGTGAGTTTTGAACCCGTAACCTAAGGAGTACAACGCTCTACAAACCAGGCCATCCCGGTCCATGTTAAATTCTAAATTCTATGAATTAAAAAAATATTGTTAATGTTAAATTCTAAATTCTATGAATTAAAAAATAGTATGATAATAAGAAGACTTTTTGAAGTATAGTAGATCAAGGTCTGATCTGTTTCATCATTCTGTTCATTTATTAACACTGAACATTTTATTTCAGGATTGATTAATTGTGAGTTTTAATGGGGCAAGAGCAAAACATGGCTAAACTGCGCCATTTTCTTTTAGGAACATTGTAAGCAAAAGTGGATGAATCTCAATTTTGAGTTATTTCTATCTCTACTAATAGTGAAGATGAAAGTGTGTGCATGTGTTGGCGTTTTATGAACAGATCGCGTGAACAGAATTTTAGATAACTAAGAATTTTCATTTAGAAATATTATATGCAAAAGTAGATATTTCTCAATCTTGATATTTCTATCTTTATTAATAATGAAGATGAAAGTGTGTGAGTGTGTGTTGGCGTCGTATGAACAAAAATCTTGACCAAACTAAGCATTTATATATTGTTGTTACTTACGGCACTTGCCACGGACAAGCCCCCCGCTAATACAGCAGCAGATTTAAGTCGAAAGGAGCGCCTCTTGTTTTTGAAGCAGCGTCATCTAAGGACAAGAGAACGACTTCGCTACACACTCACCGCAT
>JAOUZG010009736.1:2641695-2665533 GCA_026289955.1 Argiope argentata
TATAATTGAGATATGCTATCGCAAATTTCAAGTTATCATGTGAGAATTTTTTTTTATTTTAATTTTTTTTCACAAAGGATAAATGTTTTCTTCCCATTCAATATCTCCAGTTCTTTCTAATAAATCTAGTTGTGTGTTTTTTTTCACTGAACAGCATATATTACAAGCATTGCCAGATTCCAGAAGGTTTACAATTGGTCATCAGTTATTACACACAAAAAAAAGAAAGAAAGAAAAAACGAAAATAAAATTAATAAAATAAGTTCATCAAAGAAAAAATCGTTTGCTTTTAACTTGTAGTAATATTTTAATTAAAATAAAAATAGTAGACGTTATAAAATGTCTGAAAAGGAATCGTCTGCTAAATGTCTATTAACAAATTTAGATTATGATATTTACCGAACAATTCCTTGCCTACTTTTTTCAGGAGACACAAAAAAAACCTCACAACCAAAACAACATCATGTTCTCACATGATAATAATTTTTTTTAGTAAAATAATACCACTTTCAGATTCTCAGGAGATTTACAGAAATTTTCAGAACTCCAATGTTCAGAGTAGAAGCTTGAACAAAACAAGAGTCTTTTGCAGTACAGAATTAAAAAGATTACCCGTTTTGAATTGGTAATTATACCGACGAAGGTTGATCCAGGAAGACAGAGCATTTAAACATCCATTAGTGAAATTGGGCTCTGTGAAAATTTAATAACTTAGCTTCTGTGAAGGGAAGATTAATCTGCCTCTGGCTGATTATACAAAATGCATGAATGCAGACTATAATTCCGGAAATTTTGTTGATTTGACTCTAATATGTATAGATTCCAATTGTTATTAAAAGGATGATAGGATTGATGAGCTAAATGATTAAGTGGGAATAACTTGACGAATATTTATCATTTCTGATCTTGGAAGACAAAACAATAAAAATATTGCAAGATACGTTGAAAAAAGAATTCGTTTGAATTATTTTAAAATATTGCTTGAATTCGGAAGCTTATATTGTCTTTACTGATTACCAAAACATCTATAAATTTTTCTTCTGAATAAAGAAAAAAAAAGATTAAAATGAAATCTGCTATACATATTTCAATGTATCATGTCAGAACATCATTTCTTGAGCGGCCAAGCACCACGTGCTCGTGAGAGTTGAATTATACTCTTATTCATTTTAATGGTTTCATTATATGAGTCACTTTAGTATTGCAAACGATGCAAAGAAACTTTGTCTCGCATTGATTGTTTAAAAAAATATCACGTTTCCTATTTATTTCATTTCATATAATCACGTGCTCAAAAGGACATTTTTCTGGGTTTTATTTGCTGTAGTCATTAACTTATCTTTTTTTTAATCAGAGCTTTTGTAAAGGTGATGGCAACGCATTATTAAAAGCTGATTTTTTTGAGAAGCCAAAAAATGTGGAATTTTCTTTTTTTTTTAGTTCCTGGATATTAATGGGCAACATCTTCAATCTCCCGAGTATTAGTTCGCCTTATAATTTTCACTGTAGTTGAACATGTTGACGCTATGCATTTGAAGAAACGAATTGCACAATACCATTTTACTGGATCTCTGTGGAGAAAGTTAAAACTCACAGTATGTAGAAAATTTAATGACAATGCAGGCTTTTCCATTAGACCTGCAAAATTGGGTACTTTTACGGTAGCCAAGCGCAAGCAAAAAATCGCCAAATAATGCAAAATAGCCAATTTTCTTACAGCTATTTTAAAGCGAAAAATCGCCAAACAATGTAGAATCCCGAAAAATTTCTTTGACAATTTTTCGCTCATGTCCAGCAGACGGAATTGTTCCTAAAATTGTAGCAATGTAATAAATAACCAAAGACAATAAAAGAAAATTATTTCTGCAATTTAAATTTTCTTTCTTTTTTAATCAAATGTGTTCTCTTTTTACCTGTGAAAGTTCGATTATAAAGAAAATGGGAAACGGACATTCTATATTACTATTATAAATGTGAAAGTTTGGATGGATGGATGATGTTAGTCAATCACGCCGGAACGGGTGAAGGAAAGTGGATGAAATTTAGCACAGAGATAGATTATAATCTAGAATAGAACATAGGTTACTGCTTATTTCTGTTAATTGAGTGGTGGATTTTTTATTAATTAAAAACTAACCTTCACGCTAAAAACATTCCATTGCCAAATGAGAAAGACTTCGATTTTTTTTTCGCACTCGAATGAGGTTAGGCTTAGCATATTTTCGGCCGCTTTTTTCAAACCTATTTATTTTCTTAGTGTTTGATGCATTTAAAACCAAACATTGTTAATTAATCGATCTTTCGGATTCATTCTGAAGTACTTTTGAATCAAAATAATACAGAATAAAGGAAATTAAAAATTTCTATTCTGTATTGCGTTACCTCAACTCATGTAGAAAATGCACGCACGTTCATTGCTATTTGGTTTTATTTCAGGTAATCATTTATTCTAATAAAAAATTATTTATTTTCATCTCACAATTTCATAAATCTTTATTTCCCACAGCTAAATGAGTAAGGTTTAACCGGTTTTCGATCTGTTATTTCAAATGATTCTGTTTATTTTCTTAATGTTTATTGCGTTTCTGTTTATTTTCTTAGTTTTAGTGCATTTAAAATTAAACCTTGTTAATTAATCGATCTTTTGAATTCATTCCAATGTACTTTTGATTTAAAATAGCGGCGCATTTCCGTTAGCCGAACTTAAGTGAAAAACCACCAAAGAAATTTGGCGGAATTCTACATTATTTGACTATTTTAATTTAGATATATTTATTTTTTTAACTCGGCTAACTGGAAAGTATCAAAATAAAACATAATAAAGGAAATTCAAAATTTCTAATCCATATTTACCCCAACTGGCGTAGAATATTCACGCTTAAAAACATAAAAATTAAGGTAGAAAATGAAAGACTAAGCAAGAGAAAGATAGGTCGATGTTATTAGTCGAGTAATCAATGACAGCTCGTTGAGTTCATTAAAGATTAACTGATTTGAAGACTTAAAGCAATGGGTTTACAATTCAAATACAGAAGCACTAGAGCTGCAAGAAGGGCAGAAACAAGTTAGCGTGCGGTCAATTGATCTTATTTTATTCTTTCTATTTTTGAGTTTGTTCGATGTTCGCATTCGTTCTCTCAGTTTTTACTTTATTTTTATTGGCTGAATAAGTTTCGTTTCAATTCTGGTTAACACGGCAAAAAAGCATCAGGTTCATTAAATATTTATTTCGTTTCATTGCTATTGTTCAAGTCAATCACTCTTTGAAAAAAAGTTTTGTGGGTAGTTTTCTGAAATGTTATTCAGATGAAAATTTTTATGAGGGTTCGAAAAAATTTTATTACATGCAATATTGATGAACATAGTAGATAATTTATCTTATTCGATACACATTTTTTGGGTGAATATTATCTAATAGATTTGGGGGGAATAAAAATGCGTGTGGGAAGATAGCTTATCTGTTGAAATATCACAGATACTTCGTATAATATTAACGTAACTTTCTAATAATATAACGATAAGCAATTTATTTCATATATTGAATATTAAATACTAACCGTCTTTTAAGAAAATCCGATTATCTAAAATATTGGTTTATAGTTAATTTTTATTAAATAATTTAGATATAATCTAATGTTCATCATTCCGTCAATTTCTAATGATTTATTTTTTCATCATGACAGAACACGATGTTTTTGGGATGAGGTTTTTGGATTCAACAAAAATTCGTAGGCGAAAAATAAACATTTTATTATCTGCACGAACATCTCAAAAATCAGCTTTTAATAACGCGTTGCTATTGCATTTACAAACAGTTCTGATAAAAAAAATAAGGTTATGACTACAGCAAATAAAACCTTGAAAAATGTCATTTTCAACACGCGATTATATGAAATGAAATAAATAGGAAATGTGATGTTTTACTAAACTATCAATGCGATACAAAGTTTTTTTGATAGTTTGCAATACTAAAGGGATTCATTCAAATGAAATGATTAAAATGAATAAAAATATAATTTAACTTGCACGAGCACGTGGTGCTTGGCCACTCAAGAAATGATGCTCTGACATGATACATTGAAATAGGCATACCAGATTTCATTTTAATCTTTACAGAATATAATTTCACTAGAAATACAAGCATATTAATAAAAAATTAAATATAATTTAAACATTTTGCATTTAAAAGATTAAGATGAATTTTAAAACTAAAATTATGGAAGTAAAAATTCCCAGGGAAAATTAATTTGCCAACAAATGCAAAAAATGGGAATGCATTTTAAATTTATTGCACAGACAATAGAAAAAGTTTTTAGACATTTTAAAATTAAAATTATAAACTATATTTTAATTCAAGTTCTGCAAGAAATTACTATAATTTATCAGCTTTCAGCAAAATACTAGATATTTTAAAACATCTTACAAAAAGGATTTCATTAAAAAAAATCCATGTATGTTTTTTCAAAGCTTTTAAATATTTATGAACATTATTTTAAACGTTTTATCTTTTCATAATTAACAATTAAAATTAATACATAACTTAAAATTTTGGTCAGGATAGAGTATGGTTTTACGAAGCATATTTACTTATTTATAAACGAATATGAAACCAAAATTGTCGTACCCAAGTTTCAATAAGTTTACAATCAAGCATTTGTTATTGTAAAAAATCTTTGTTCCATCTTTACTGCCAACAAATTTATCTGGTTTCTTCAGATAAACACCTATTTTTATTATAAATTCTTCCATGAAGAATTAACCAATACTGAAAATTTAAGAAACAAACAACTAAGAAATGGAAATAAGTTATCTACTTCACACATATATTTGAGGTATTTTAAAACATTTCATATGCAGATAGACAGCCAAGTAAAACTGTCAATCTAGATAAATACAGATGAAGCCAATTACAAGAGATGTATGTAAAAATAAGATTAATCCATTTTTGTAATTCATTTAGCGTTGACAACTCTTGCTAGCTTGGCGTTTTTTAAGATTTGTGCATTTAACTTATGTAAACCTGGCCCTAGTTTTGTCTCAACATTTTATAACTGATTATGTGAAGCTTTATACAAAGTTTTCCGTCTTTGCATTCTGTCAATAATTGGAACTGATTCACGAATAATCCATGTTTAGAAAAATCCGTATACAGTTAATTAGGTCATCGTCTATATGCCGAGACTTTGCGGTGTATGATGATATGCATGCCCTGAACTACCTAACTTGATAACGCTAAAAGGAAAAAAAAGTCAAGAAATTGAACATGAATGGTAAGAGAGATAACATAAAATGTTATGCATCGATTGAAATAATCAGAGATAATTTAGGGATGAAATTTTTTTCAGCATATTCCCTTATGAATGTTGGGTCTGAATAAAAGTTATGAACCTGCTGCATAACTGTGAAGGTCACGAATACTCAGAATGCTATTTTGTGTTTCAGTAGTGTGGTCAAAAATATATATTTAGAAATTTCATTTCTGATCGATTGAAACTACAATAAAATTTGAATCAGAATTACAATCTCGCATACTTTATTTCATTTGCAGAGCTGTTGTATTTTAAAGATAATTGTGTTTATATGCGAGAAAATATACAAACTAATAGAAGATCAACCAATTGATGAATTTGCTTAAAAATGTGACTTTAATATAATTTAAAGCTAAAACGGTTCCAAAATTTTATGCATTTATCATTGATGGTGTCCACTTGTTTTCAATCTGAAACACTTCTCAAAAATGGATTTAGTTCAAAGTTAACCCTTTACAGCATGAATTAATAAAGCGGTGAAAAAAAATTGTTTCACGGTGGAAATAGCTTTATTTAATTATCACTAAGACAAATTAAAAAAAATAATGAAAAAATTTATATATATGTGCTCGTATGTACTGAGACGAAAACCAATACAGTAGAAAAACGGAAAAATTGTTATCCGTCGGGAAGGATGAGCATATCGACTTTTTTTTATTAATTTTATCTATATATATAATTTTTTAAAAAAAGTCTAATTGACTAATTTTTTTTATCAAAAAGTACTTACGTTTTACTCTGTTATCGTTTTTTGACTATGAATCACTAGCCCTTCAATTTTGCATTTTCACCCATTTGCACAAAAGTGTGATTATTTCGAAATGTCAAAACATAGATTTTTTTGCGTTTCAATATTGTTAAATATATATTTGATGGATTAAAATAGCTTGAATTATTTTATAATACTTAATTTGGAAATAAAAGTGAATCAAAACTGCAAAACCATATATGGGCCCATATCCGATAAAGGGTTAACAGAAATTGTCAAATTTGGTGTAAAGATCAATATAGCAATTTTTATCCGTCCGAACATTTTTTAACTTTAGTGTATATACAAGACTTAATAAAAAATTCTTTTCAAACCTCCGATTTAGTCACAATTCTGAGGTCCAGTTTTCTGATAATTAAAGCTTTGTTTATGCGTCATAAAATTAAAAACTTAAGGTACTTTCTCTTTTCTTTCTTAATTAGATGCCACATTTATAAAGAACTTCCGTATCGTAAAATACCATAACTTGGCCATTTCTATTTAATGGTCCAATAACACCAAAAAACCTGAAGACAGTTTAACCCTATTTCTGAATTACATATTCAAAAATTCTGCGATAGTTAAAAAGATTTAAAACCCGGAGATAATTTTAGCCTTGAATTTTTCACAGAATTAATTACCATCTCGATTTGAAGGCGATCTACGAGGCGAACCAAATGAGAGCACCTTTCAGAATTCTTGATAAATTTTTACAATTTTCCTGCTTATTAATATCTCATCAAAATTACTTGCTCATACCATTGAATTAAATTTAAACTTTTACCCCGGAAACTTTTCTCAAATAAATTAAGCATTTTACAGGGGAATTCAAAGAAGGGAGAGGAATGAATTTCATCATGAAATGTTTCAAGATAATTAATTAATTTTCATCATGAAATGCTTCAAGATAATTCATTAATTTTAAATCTTCAATACTACGAATTCCACTCGATTTTCAAACTTTTAAAATTTCTTCATAGTCACAATACAATTCTGAAGGGCAAAACAATAGTTTAAAAAAGAATAGCAAAAAGGCACCAAATTTGATAATACCAGATCTAAAATTGTCTGCAAATAACTTTAGCATCACACATGCAAATATGAGTATGTTGCAGTGTGATGGCAAAACGGCATATAAAATATTCAAATTAAGTTTTCGCTAAAAAGTAAAATATCCAAATTACATACATTAATTAATAGTAGTTATCAGGCAAAGGGTTTGTAAGTTGAAAATTGATGCTTTTTTTATCATGTAAGAACATGGTATTGTTTTGGGAATGAGGTTTTCTAGCGTCAACAAAAATCCGTAGGCGATAAATTAAAAATTTATTATCTGCACGAGCATCTCAAAAAATATAATACAGCTTATAATAGAGCATTGCCATTGCATTTATAATAGATCTAATTAAAAAAAACAAGCTAATGACTACAGCAAATAAAACCTAGAAAAATGTCATTTTGAGCACGCGATTATATGGAATGAAATAAACAGGGAAATATAATACTTTTTAAACAATAAATGCGAGACAAAGATTTTTTGATCGTTTGCGATACTAAAGTGACTCCTTCAACGAAACCATTAAAATGGATAAAAACATAATTTAACTTGCACGAGCACGTGGTGCTTGACCGTTCAAGAAATGATGTTCTGACATGATACATTAAAATATGCATAGCAGATTTCAATTTAATCCTTATTTATTAATACAGTTCCAGAAATTAATTGAAAAACATCAATTTTTTAATCTGGTTTATAATCTTATTTCAGAAGAACCTATCTTCTATTAAGATATAAGGTTTTTTCTGCTATAATTATTCTGTTTTTTAAAACTATTTTTTAACTGTAGAGAATTATCTTGACTTTTCCTTGTAGAGACAATTGATCCTTTAAATGTTTCTTTGTTTAGATAACTAAACAAAGAACTAAATTCACTTAGTAGATGGCATTAATAACTTCTGATTGTCAGTGAGTAATTATATTTCAGTAGTTTAATTATCTTCATTTTTCTTCCAACCGAAGCATCCGGAATTAGTTCAGGAAAAGTAAAATATAGAAGATTTTTATTTATTCAGAACAGATCCAAAACCAATGAGAATACATCTTTCATTGTGCGTCGTTTTTCAATACGTAATCCCTTATTTCTCTTAATACCTTTTCTGTTTCACTCTCCTCAGATACGATAACTGCTCCTGTGGTGAAAGAAGTGATTCGATCGATGCACTTTGCAACAAAAATGGCCTCTATCAGCCTCCTGGCGTTTTCTAACCCCCACAAAGGAAAAGCTACGATGGCTTAAAAATTTCGAAAATAAGAGCCAGAAATCTACTTTTCAAGCATTTCATGTAAGATGAAAGTAGTCTTTTTTGTAGATGACCGACATCAAAAATGATTCTTTTTAAACTAACATTCACATACTACAATTAAAAGTTATAGGAACGTGAGAATTTTCATCATATTTGAGAATTTCTTTACTGTTTTATCTTTATTTGAATTATTATCTTGTTTTCTTTGGATTTGATTTTAATGGGTTTTGTGCAGGTAACTTTATTCTTTACTTTGTCTTTTCAATTTATTATCTTTCTTTGCCTTTTCATTTTATTCTTTTTCTCTGTCTTGTCACTTTATTCTTTTTCTTTGCCGTTTCCTTTTATTCTTTTTCTCTGTCTTGTCACTTTATTCTTTTTCTTTTCTTTTCACTTTATCCCTTTTCTATGTCTTTTCACTTTATTCTTTTTCTTTTCACTTTATTCTTCTTCTTTGTCTTTTCACTTTATTCTTTTCTCTTAAAAATGAAACTGATATCGATTTATCCAAATCGGAAAGGAGTCTTATGACATTTTAACTCTTTGCACTCCAATGGTGCCTCTGACTCACCATTCAAGATTGTGCATCATTTTGACGTTTTATATATTTATTTTTCAAATTTAATTGTTAAAAACGCCTGCATAATGGTCAAAAGATGTAGATTAATTTTTCAAACAGATTCGACTAAAAATAATTATGTATATTTATTTTTCATAGCAATAAACAAATCTTTGTATTAGGTGAATAATTTAGCATCTCATTATTTTTCGGAGTGCAAAGGGGTAAATAAGAGGACGTGAATGGTATAATGTATATCGTTAACTCGTAAATTTATCGTGAATACAATTTTGATAAGTATTTTATTATTAATATAACTGAATATCATTAAAATTTGTCTTTAAATTGATGAATTTTTTATTTATCGATATCTGGAATAAAATTAATTTTCATTGAAATAATTTAAATATTGCGTGAAAAAGATTTTACCATAATCTATTCAGTTTTTCGTAAAAGCTTACTATATATGAAATTATTAAATTTTTATAAATTAAAAAAATGAATAAAATTCTAATATTAAATGAGCATACATCATTTCTAAAGAAACTTACTGTATAATTTTTTAACATTTAATAATTTGAGAATAATAATCTAATGGCAATTTTTAAATATCGTTTGGCATTTTGATTTTCCAAAGAATCTATGAGATTTAAAAATTGTTCGATAGAAATGGCATTCTCATTTTCATCAAAAATGATACATAAGAATTTGTTGTTTTGTTTACAGTATTTTTAAGAAATGTGTTAACTTGCGAATGCTTTAACTTACGTCCGCGTTGCCATCTTGTTACCCAGATAGCGACAATTTATTTTATATGGTAAATATAGCTCCATCTCAGAGATATAAAAGGCCAAATTTCGAAATTATCTAAAGAATCATTTTTTGGGTACGATTTTGGTACCTAGTATTAAAAGTTCGAAACTGGTTTTCTAACCCATTGATAAGGGTTTATTTAAGATACTGCATTATCGTTTTGTTTACTAATATTTTTGGTGAAATTAATGGTAATTTGAATTGGAATTCCTTCAATCATTTGAAGTTTATGACTCATTTTGGATAGAAAAACATATCAACCAAGAATTTTTCACTCCAAAATGAAAAAAAAAATATTTTAATACATCAACATAATACTAATTAATCCATTCCTTAATCTAGTAATCAGCTGCAAAAAATATTCATATCTGGCAAGAATATACAATCATGGATTAATTAGGAAAATAGAGTTTCTAGAATTTTTAATTTTATAGCATCAATAATTACCTATACTGAAAAAAAAATTACATCTATATTGACTGGTTATGTATTGAGAATTACGAAGGAAGTCTGATAAGTGTGAAATTGTTTACTGAAATAAAAAAAACTATTTATAAAATCAGAAAGACAAATCGACAGTAAAAGTATAATGCTAAAATGAAACATTCGTTAATCTCCAATCCTGTTACTGAACAATCTTTAATGTTTCTAAAATGATAACTATTTCATCATAAAACAACAACAACAACAAAAAAGAGATTAAAATGAGATCTGCTCTGCATATTTCAAAGTATCATGTCAGAACATCATTTCTTGAACGGCCAAGCACCAAGTGCTGGGGCAAGTTACATTATATTTTGATTCATTTTAATGATTTCATTGAATGTCACTGTAGTATTGCAAACGGTCGAAAAAACTTTGTCTCGCATTGATTGTTTGACAAAAATATCACATTTCCTATTTATTTCATTTCATATAATCAGGTGCTCATAATGACATTTTTCTAGATTTTACTTGCTGTAATAATTAACTTATTTTTTTCTAAATCAGCTCTTTTGTAAATGTGATGACAACGCTTTAATAAAAGTTGATTTTTTGAGATGGTCGTGCAGATAGTAAAATTTTAATTTTTTTTGTCTACTGATTTTTGTTGACGCCAAAAACCTCCTCCCCAAAACAACACTATGTTTTGATATGAAAAAAATATCTGAAAAATATTTTAATAAAATATGACGAGTTAAGAAAAAAAATATTTCAACAAATTTCAATAAAATTTAAGACGGTTTGTTAACTATTTTGCTGACAAATTTTGAAAAAGTGTAAAGAAATCCAAGATTTCACAATCTATGTTTTCCTACACGTATCTTATTAAAGTCGCACTCCATATTTTACGAAACACTGCCGTATATTAAAACCTTGTATGCGACAAACTACTGACTAATAAACATGATCCTTTGATCTTTCCTCGGTAGAAGTACTTCAGAGTCACTATTCAAAACGGAGCATCATTTTGATGCTTCTTAAAGACAGTCTCTAAATACTTCGGAAAGAAGTCTCAAATGAATTTTTCGAGAGTAAGAAACTTATATAACCATAGCTTTTTTATTTTATTTCTCGAAGCAAGGAAACTAACTTTTATATTTAGGGAATAATTATGCACTGACAGAGTGCAAAAATTTAAAGTAATTTAACAAAATCAACAGAAGTATTAACTTTAAGCAGATAGTTTGATTTTTCGGTAAAAAAATTAAATGAGATTAGGATTTCTAGTACAAAACGTCGTGGCGTAAGGTGTTTTAGATAATTCAATTTCTTTATTTGGCTTGATTGCATCAGCCGTTGTATTCTGTAAATTTGCAATTTTTTAATTGCATGACGCATTTTATAAAAGGGCACAGAAAGAGCATTATTGTTAAAAATATTTTAATCTTATTAAAACTTCATTTACTCGATAATGTTTATTTCAGATTTCTAAGCTTTTTTTTAAAGAGTTAAAAATCGACCTGTATGTTACAAATGACACGCTTATGAAACTCAAGAAAGCCAATTAAAAAAACCAAACAAATTTTTATATAAAATATATTTGTTGTTTGAGATATTTAATTAAATTTATCATCAATAGCTTTTTGTTTGACGTTTCTATGAAATAACGTCATCTTCAAGTTTGTTTACCATCTCTTACTTTTAAACAACTACTAATCTCGCACTCAGAAGCATATCGTTTTTTTTTTTCATCCACTCTCTTTAGTTTTAAATATTGCATTTTTGTAATAAGCGAATTATTTATTCTTTAAGGATATTATAAGCGCATTCTTACAAGTTGTATTTCTCAAAATACTGTAAATATTAGAATATAATTTTTATATCAATCTGCATTACCTTCATTGGATTTTACCACATATATAATAGTTTCCAATAATAGTGAACTTTTCGTCAAAATTACTAGGTTTCTTATTTTAAAATCGGGCGGAATTCCAAATTTTTTTTCCCAGCTAGAAAATTGAAAATGAAAGTTAAAAAATTTTTTTTATTAGAGAGAGAGAGAGAGAAAGAGAGAAGTCTCCTAATTTTTTCAAATCGGTTTAAACTGGTTAATGACTTAAATTAATTAAGACAAATAATCATTTAAAAATAATAATGTTCTCACATGATAACTTGAAATTTGCGACCGTATATTTTCTTATTCTTTTCTTTTAAATTGGTACATGAAGGAAATCAGATTCAAACTACTCCAAAATCTGTTCATGGGATTTTCCAGTTTTTTTCTTCTTGTTTATAAGATTTTTAAGTTTGAAGATGTCACTAATTGGACAAATCATACAACACAAACTAGGAGTGAAAAATCGCTTTGGTAAAAAAATATAAGAGTTCTGTTCCGTTCGTAAAATATGTATTGTTTAAACAATTCAGCATGAGTGAGAGAAATTAAACAACTTGAACCAATCTAATCTGAACATTAAGAGACTACATCAATATTCCCGCTTATCAATCTACTTCATCTCCCTCAGTAGAAAAAAATGAAATCTACAATTGCAAATTTCGAGTTACCATATTAGAACATTATCTGTAAATTTTTTTCTTAATTAATTTAAGTCATTTACCAGTTTAAACTGATTTGAAACAATTACCAGACTTCTCTCTCTCTCTCTAATGATAATTTTTTAAAACTTTCATTTTCAATTTTTCTAACTGGCAAACAAAGTTTTGGAGCTCCACCGATTTTAGGGGAAGGGGTAGTAATTTCGACGAAAAGTTCACTAGTACAAGAAGCTATTATAAATGTGGTAAAATACAATGGACGTAATGCAGATTGATATTAAAACTATGTTCTAACATTCACAGTATTTTGAGAAATACGATTAGTACGAGAAATACGATTAGTGAGAAATACGACTATTAAAGAATAAATATACGTCACATCTTACTAAATTGAAATAGTTAAGATTAAAAATAAATCCCCCCTCAAAAAAAACTATAATCGTATGAGCACGAGATTAGTTATTTAAAAGTAAGAAATCGGAGACAAACTGGAAGATGACGTCATTTCATAGAAACGACAAACAAAAAGCAATTTACAGTAAATTTAATTAAATATTTCTAACAATACTGGCAAAACAAACCTCAAATGTCATGGGTCAGGTGACTGGCTATCTACCAATGAAAAAACGAATATTTCTTGCCTAAAGTTTTTTGGATACACCACAAAATCCCTTAACCAAAACAACATGTCCTCACATGATAAAAAAGAATCTATTAAATGATAAAGTTTGTATTTTGTTTCATTTGTAAAATATGTACTGGTTATACAGCTGCACATATGTGTGGGAATGTGAATATTTTGAGCCAAACAAATTTAAAAATTCAAGGATACAATTAATATGTTCCCACATATTAATTTCGCTTCGTAAAAAATGAAAAAAAGGGGTTGTTTGAGGATATGAAATTTATAAATGGCTTCTCCAGCGTATATGGGTTTTTCATTCCATTCTTTTTACTCTACATGCACTTTAGCGCACCGATTACCTGCCACGATGTATCTAAGTAAAGTGACCGTGAGAGATATTTAATAGCGCCATCTGAAAGCACAACGAAGAGTTATCGTCCTGTTTCGAAAATGGTTCTAAGTACGGAAGAAAAACAATTACGAAATTGTACAGCATCTTTGATTTATTACGAAAAAACACCAGGAGTGTGATATTAAAATAAACGCGAAAAACACGTATTCACTATATATATTCAATAGTCTTATATCAGAAAAGTGTTAAAAATAAAGCGGAACAATTACTTACCAGATACTTTTATTTTCGGTTTTCAAATATTCTTCGTCGGTTTCACCATCGCATTGATATTTATTCCACAAAGATGACTTTTTTCTTCTGTTACGAGTTATCGGACAAATTTGTAACAAATAACGAATCATTCGAAAATTTGTAACAAATTGTCTTTAAAATTATGTTTTTCGAATTAAAACTGGTACTATTCGTTTACTTTTATTTTATAAAAAAAACTAGTTTTTATTCTATATTTAAACATTAATATAACGAATATGTTCATTCGTTTAGGATTTCATTTTACAGACCCATAATGATTATTCATAGTAACTATAAGATTTGAACAGCAGAACAAAACAACAGCTAAGCTGCATTCGAAATTTTGGCTCTTCAAACCACATCATACTACACTACATTATCATGAGAAAGTTTAACTTCCTGTAATCAGACTTAAAGTACACTATTTTCTAAGTAAACAATGTACAAGAAATTTCATCTATGTAACAATGCACTACTGCACATATCCCTTACTTTGCTATGAAATCATGCAAGTTTTCCACGTTAAATTGCAAAATGAAATACAGAACTAAGCTAAATTTCCCGGCATATTTTAGGCTTTTTAACCCTTGCACTCCGATGGTGCCTCTGACTCACTATTAAAGACGGTGCATTATTTTGACGTTTTATTTATTCATTTTTCAAATTTAATTGTTAAAAACGCCTCATAAGGGTTAAGGGATGCTAATTAATTTTTCAAAGAAATTCGATTCAAAAGAATTATGTATATTTTTCATAGCAATAAACAAATCTTTGTATTAGGTGGGTAATTTTGTATCATTATTCTTTGGAGTGCAAAGGATTAACTGATGATGCATCGTTTCCCATGCACTGCTAATTCTCAATAAAACCACAAGGAGGGCTCTTTCTAGAACGTTTTGACATACTTCTTAACCACTTGACACACGAATTTATTTAACTTTATAATTAGATAACTCATCCTACTTTGGCAATTTATTGTTAATATGATATTTTTAATTATATATGGAGCATTTGGGATACAAAATTGTTTCATATTGATTTTTTCGTTTTTAAATACTTAATTCTGTGGCTTAATTGCAGACTTGAATATAAAAATTCAGTTATTCGATGCGCGTGTCAGATACGTCATTGTATGCAAAGTGGTTAATAAAGATATTATTCCGTTTCTTGCCTAAAATTTGTAAATTTCGGGCTTGCAGGTAAATAACCACGAGTACTCGGGTATTTATTTTCAGAGTCTTGCATTTGCTTCAACATCTAACGATGAGAAATAATGCCATCAGGATAACTTTTAGTCAATCAATTTAGACTAAATGTCGACATAGAATCACTAAATTGAGCTCCTAATTTCACTAAGTCATTGCAGTTTTTCAATTATTGTTTTCATGCGCATGAAAATGTGCAAAAATTCAATCGATTTTTTTCAAAATTTTATTCCGATCTATATTTTATATAATAAAATGAATACAAAATTCTGTTTGTCGTTTTATATTTTCTAGTAATCTTGTCCAATTACACTTAGTCATACAGTATACAAACTTCTGCAAAAATTTCATTAAGCATTGATAGAACTGCGCAAATTTGGACTAGACTGCATATCGAATTTTCCCTTTGATATACATTCATTAACACATAGAATAACAAACATATATTTTAGAAAATATGCATTAATCCAAAATATATTACGTATTTTAAATCTATTTTTTTAAATTTAAGATCTAAAAATGGAAGAATTCGGTAAAATCTAGTTATTTTACGATTTATTTAATTTTTTGTATTTTGTATATGAGAAAGTAAGGAAAATAGTAAAATGATAAGATCAGTCTGAAACAAATTAATTTGTCGTAATGAAACGACAGGAATTTAATACAATTATTAAATTTTTTTAATGAAATACAAGAAATGAAGATAATTATAAACCACTAAAAATACAACCATTGAAAAATCCAATATGAATTTGTTATGAAGGGTTTTGCTTCTCTCCATACTACATTACAATTTAAGAAACTTTGTCAAATGGATTTTAAAAAATTTAGTTCAAAAATTTTAAATTTCGAGTGTGTTATTAAGTGTTTGTAAACTTCGTGACTGACACAATTTCATAAAAATGAAAAACATTGATGATTCCAAATAAAAATTTATTTGCAAATTTAATATACAAGAAATAACATCATTTGGAAAATTACAATATTATAGATAATACATTTGCAATGATTCTTATCAAAATAAATTTAATTTTTTTAAGCACTTTACAATCAAGAATAAATTTGTTTCGTCTAACAAAGAATTATGAACATTACATATTTTTGAAATTAATATCTTCTTAAGATAACTTCTAGTAATGCCGCTTGAAATATAGTAAAGATGTAATGCAATTAATTGGTTATATTTAACTAAATTAAAGCAATAATTGGCCAAGAACAATTTTAATAGAGTACAAAAAAGTGTACAGATTAAAAAAATCTAACACCAGTAAGTGACAAAAGAATTGCAGAATTCAATCTTTGCAAACGTGAAATAATTCACATTTAATTAACAAAATAGTTTTTAAAACTTTACGCACTCGAAAAATAATTTTTTAAAGCCATTTTATATATTTTTTATTTACAATTCCTTATTATAAATATGAAATCTTGTATTTTTTTTAAATAAAAATGATTTCAAGTGACACCACTGATATAGAATAAATACTGTAATTAAATTAATTAGTAAAACAAAAGCACTTAAATATCATATATTAATGCATCTACAAGCAATACTTTTATAGTTTATAAGAAAAAGAAAAATTGATTACAAAATGAAATTTTTATAAGCTTTAAAAATAATAATTAATAAAGCTTTAAATTTTTATAAGCTAGTTAAAAAAGAAATGTATAAAATAAAATTTATTCACATAAAAAAAACAACGAAATCTTTTAGTATTTTTTGCAAAAGATATTAGGAAACTTCTAGAATATAACATTTACACAGAATATATGACAGAACGAAAATTGTTATAGCAATATTGAAAATTCTAGATGAAGTTATGATTTTCTTTAATCCTTTCATTTAAATAATAATTGAAATTAGAGTTTTCTACAACTCTATTTAGCAATACAATAGAATAAAAGTTTCAGAAATTTTTGAATGCTTTAAAAAGTCTTATAATTAAGATTTAAAATAAATTGAAAACATATTTCTTTACAATTACCATTCTTAGTATTCAGAGTTATTAAAAAAGTAAAATATTTTATTCATGAAAAGTTACTTGAAAGTATTTATACAAGCGATTTTTTTAAAATACTTTCGTTTAAGTATTTTTTTTTTAGAATGAAAGCTAGAATTTTACTAAAAATTGTTTTCAGTAGAAAAAGATTTCAGCAAATTTTACACATCTTAGGCTTATAATTTAAATTTAATATTTTTTATTCAAGTTCTTAATAAAATTTAGAAGGTTTATAATTTAGATTTAATAATAAATTAAAAATATGCTTTTTTTAAACATTGCCATTCTTTGCATTCAAAATTATTACAGACACGAAATGTTTTAATCACGAAAAATTATTCATTACCATCTGTTTCTATAAATCTCAGTTTTATGAACGTATTTTTAAAAAAGCATATTGATCATCACGCTGATCAGGCATGATGATCAATATACCTTTTTTTACAATTTAAGGAGATATCTGATTGGCTGGCCGGCCAAGCCAATCGGATATTTCCGCGCGAAAGCTATTTGAAAAGAAGGGAATCATAATTCCTTTTATTTAATATAACATCAATAGAAAATAATTTTAAATAAAAGGTAATTTAAAAATTTTGTAATTAAAGATTTAAAATATTTTGATTTATTAAAAAATAACTAAACAAGCTAACAAATTAATTTTTCAGAAAATTTTAAAGAACGCAAAAAATGACAATATTATTTAAATTAAATGTAGAGATAATAGAAAAAAGGGTTCAAAATATTTAAAATTAGAAATTAAAATATTTAACTTAATTTATTGAAGACATTACAAGCACCTTTCAGCTTCCAGCAAAATACAACATATTCTAAAACATCTCCCAATTTTTTCTAAGTTTTTAAATATTTACATACATTATTTAAAACTTATAATTTAAGACATTTCGTCGCTAACAATTAAAATGAATTCATGACTTAAATTTATTTATCAGATAATATTTTTACGTTGCATATTTACTTATATATAAGCGAATATATAATTATTTGTAACAACCTTCTCAATAAGATTACAATGTGGCATTTGTTATAAAAGTTTTTTGCTCCATTTTTAATGCCAACAAAATTATATATTTTCCTCAGATAATCATTTATTTTCATACACAATCTATCATTAAGTATAAACTATTACTAAACATTTAAGCACTTGATAAACATTTGACGCCAATGGAAATAAAATTATTTCCCACATGTTTGAGGTATTTTAAACACTTATTCAGGTATACAGTTCAGTGAAATTGTCTATACAAATAAACACAGGTGAAACCACAATTGAGTTATGTAAAAATAAGAATGGTTTTGATTATAGAATTTCACAAAATTTCAATGATCTTGAACAATTGAAGGGTTTTACAAATGGAAAATATATTTGATAAGCCTAACAAGTTTTTTTAAGCTATGTTTCTAAAAAAACAATACAAAGCTAGTAAAAGGAAAAAAAGCACACACACACACACTATATATATATATTACAAAATCTTCAGATTGAATGTTTTTCCACGTAATTATGAAAATACAGCTTTCTGCTCCACATACCCATTATACTTAAGTAAAGGCACACTTTAAGTAAAAGGATTAACGAAAATTAAATCGTCTTTGATGATAGTATTGCTCTTCATATTTAGAAAGTTCTGGTCTACAAATATCCCAGCAGAGGGTATTGTCATTATTATATTGAATTACATTGAAATAAACTAGCCTATTTTCAGTTTCAGAGTAAAAAAATTATAGAACTTATTTTTATCGTATATTTTCTTAGATAAAATTCCAGTCTGTAACTTTTGTTAATTGGTCAACCTGAGCAATCTTTGAAAGCCGTAAGCCAAATATTAGTTCACCATGTGTAAAAACCGTAAAAATTTTAATTATAGCTGAGAAGATTAATTAATCTATTAGATCCAATATTGTTACGAAAGTCAAAAGAAAGATCTATCAAAGAAAATCAAAGAATCAGAAACCACTGGGAAAATCAACTTTAAGTGAAAGGCGAAGCATAAATCTTTCAAATTTTAGAAATGGTATGTACATACCACAAAATTGAGTATAGGCAAATTTAGAATTCAAAAGTGACTATACAGTTTTGCCTCCAAAAAGGCTTTCTAGAAGATTGCAATTCACTTCTTTTAAGCTTTTACATTTGGGTCAAACGTATTGTAGTTATTTTAACAAAATATTCAGTGAAAGAACATATTTGGATGCAATTTTGGAGCCATCTGTTCTTGAAAATGTCAAACATGCATCTTGAAGTTTTAGACATATGGGCTTCTTGAGCATTCTAAATTATGCACCATTGTTGAAAAGCACCGAGGAAATTTGTCTTGTACAAAACTCGGAAAAGTATAGAGCATTCAATAGGTACATAAATATTTTTATTTTATCTTAATTTAGGCACAAATTTCTATAACAACGTATCACTGTTAAACTTTGGACAGATTTTAAGCTTATTTAAAGCTTACCCTTTTCTGTAAGGTTATATTACTATATTCTAAAGCATTTAGCAATGGTATAATGTCTTCAGTGGTGGAGTTGAGTTTAAGCTCCAATCTTTATAAGCTTTCTAAATTCCTATCTGTAGTTCATTTAGCATATAAAACACTTGCTAGCTTAGCTTTTTAAAACAAATTGTGTAATCAATTTACATAAACCTGACCCTGATACGATCACCAGGTATATAGCTTCCGATGTTAAACTTTTATATTATATCTATACATTTAAGTTTTCCGTGCCCTGTATTCTGGCAAAATGTTCATAATACTATGTTCTAATATATTTCATATGGGTATAATGTCCTGTACTTTAATTGAGCTCCAAATTGTAAGCCCTAAATCCATTTATATAGTACATTCAGCATACAGAACGAGAACACACAGAAGGCTAGCTCGAGCATTTGAGAATAGAATTCTAGCGAGAGAAAATAGAATGCCTGCTCGGCATTTTATTTTTTTTACTTGTATATATCAACATATATAAATTTGATACTTGCAATGCCACATTATTACACAACTGCCGGTGTTAAGCTGTTTCTTTAGATGTCTTCCACGTCCTGTGTTCTGACAAAAGATTGAAATTGGAATGGTAGAAAGGTAATCCATGTTTAGAAAGATCCATACACATTTAATTAGGACACCGTATATATGTTGAAGCCTCGCGTATTTATGGGATAGGCACATTCAAAACTTGATAACTCTGAAAAGAAAAGAAAAAAAATCATTCAAGTGAACATGGATGATAGAAAAAATAATGTAAAGCCGAGTTCCAAAGACTCTCGAATTTTTCAGGAGGGACGCGCGTTCCCTCGCAAAAGTTTGTCCGTACAGGGTACAACAGAAAGTTTTCGGTAAATTAGACAGGCCTCAAAGGACCCCAAGAAACTTCAAGGGAGAGAACACAGGATCGCGAGTTCTTTTTGTGGATTCAAGGGTCGTAGAACACGGCTTTACACATTATTCAAGCATTAAAATTACTAAGACAGTCTGGATTCAATGAAGATTTTTCCCGTGTATTCATCAATAAAAGTTATCCCACGTCTTAAAAATTACTTACTTGCGGCAAGACTGGGATTGCCAAGAGCGCTCAGAATTTCACTTTATGTTTCAGTTGAATAATAGGGAGCATATATTTTTTAAATCTTATTTCAGATTGAAGCCCTAGTTTGATACAGATTATAAATTAACCATATTACATATCAAATTTTATTTAATTAAACAGTTGCATTTGAAAGTTATCGCGCTTACAGGCATGAGAATATACAGACGACAAATGGTTAACTAGTTGATGGATTTGCTTCAAAGTTTCACATGAATCTAATTAGGTGTTAAACCTGTAACACAATTTATACCATTTAACTCAGTTGGTATTTATAGCTTTGAATTGTTTCCAATCTGATAAGCTTCTAGTGAATAAATTTTATTCAAAGTGAGCAAAATTCGCCACATTTGGCGTCAAGATCAAAACAGTAATTTTCAAACGTCTATGCTGAAAGCATGTTTTGAGTTTGTGTTTATACAAGAAACAGTTCCTAAAACTTGATTTCTAAATCCTGGAAGACTTGAAACGCTGAGATCTATCCCAATCGCAAAATTCAGTTTTCTAGTAAAAACTTTGTATATCTCGTAGACAAAAAAGTAAAAGCGTAACATGTTTTTTTTCTCCCTTAATAAAATGCATTTGTAGTGAATTTCTACAGAAACTTTCTGTTTATGAGTCATTAGTTTCTCCAAATCCCTAAAGGAAGCTTCATTTTTGGATTACATCCTTCAAAATTCCTTCACATTTAAAAGGATTTAAAAACTGGAAAAATTTCGATCCTTCCATTTTTCTAGGAATGGCTTTCTATTTCGACTTAAAAATGAGCTACCTGGCATAAAAAACTTGACCCCCCCCCTCAAGAATTCCACTCAAATTTTTGCAGTTTTTCTACTTGATAATTCCCTAATCATATTATCATTGTATAAAATCTGTCCTGAAAATTTTCATCTAAAACTTTTATTTAATCTTTTTAAAGACAGTTTTTTCTAGTCATGATATATTAATATATCTTATAATTGTGAGTGGTTCAATAAAAATGGTTCATTTCATTTCTTTAGATAAATTAATTAGGATAATTAATAATTAGCAAATAAAGGCGTACCGTTTTATGTGTGGCAAGGAATTGAAGCCTCTAAGATTGTCTTATTGAAAAATTTGAAGAAATTTATGCCAACCTACAAAACACCACACAAAAAGAGGGAACTTTAGTGGGAAGTATATCTCCCATAGTATGTGTAAAAATAAAATATTTTAAGAAAAATTCTGAAGACAAGGAATAATTATGAATTTCTTTGTGAAAGGTCTCAAGATGATTTATTAATTACAAGCCAGCATTAAATGTTCGAACCTTATTTTAAATTTCAAAATTTCTGCCTAATTATAGCACAGTTCTGGAAGGAAAAAAATCAATAATTATAAGGAGAAATTGACAAAAACAATGTTAAAAATAGCCAATATTTAAAAATGTCAAAGTTGTATACAATTATAAATTGAAAATCCAATTTTGATTTGTTGAGCATTCTACACATGAAAATTGGATTTTGAAGGAAATCTTTGTATTATAAGAAAAAAATATGTTAGCATCTCAATCTTTCATAAAAATAATTTAATGAAAAAAAAATTAAAAATTCTTTCTGATTATCTCCAACTAAATTGAACAGGTACCTAATTTGACACCTATAGATCTAAAGTTTTCTACAAGTAATTGTATCTCGAAATTTGAAGGTAGCAAATCAACCTATAAACACATTAAAACATTAAATTATAAATATATTGCCTAAATATATTACCTTAAATTCTATATATTATCAGGCGAGGCATCTGTCAGCCGAAATGGGAAGTTTTTGTATAGCTCCAGAAATTACTTGAAAAATTCCTCATTTCTTGAGTCTGGTTCTTCTGTACAGCCGACCACCTCGCCACCACTGAACGTAGCAGTATCGACAGAATTTGTTGTGGCCGACTGCGGACTGTAGCAATGTCCATCCTTACATTGACCGAATCTGCCAAATTGGTATTCTCTTCGAGATAATTGGCCCGAAAGTGGTCAAATACTGACCACTTCCTCCTCTGCAAACTTTCAAACATTTGGCAAAAAAACTGACAATTTTAGACATCGTGTCCTTCAGAGTCCTAAGATCACCTGGTACCATCAGTACTGAACTCAAGTCATTACTTTCAACTTGCAGATGTTTCCTATGATAGGAGATTTCTGTGCATTCCTTTAAATAGTGGTAAACAGCACCGATTCCTCTACAAATGCATTTATTTTCCTGCATTCTTCCGAATCTTTGGAAATATGCGGGGAATATCCCATGTCTCTGATATAATTCGGATTACTATTCGAAAGCATCCTATCTTCTCTTTGAACTTTGTTTTTTTTTATTTAATCTACTACTAAGTTCCTGGATTCTTTTTTTCATTTTCGGAAATTATCTTGACTTTTACTAGCAGACATACATGATCATTTAGGGTTTTCTTTGTTCTGTTAATTGACTTCATTTAGTGAGTGGTGGTATTCTTATTGATAGTCTTCTTAAAAGTAGGCAATTACATTCGGTTATTTAATTATCTGCATTTTTCTTCCATACTGAGTCAGCAATGAGTGATACCTGGAAAAAAATGTATTAATTAGAAACAGATATGAATCCGATACCAATGAGAATACATCATTCAACGTACATCGTTTCTCGGGACACGAGATCTCCCTCTCTTATTACCTTTTTTATTTCACTCTCCGTAGGAAAGATAACTATTCTTGCGGCTAGAAAGATGATCCGATCGATGCGTTGAGCAACAAAATGGCCTTTATCATCCTTTTTTCAAATACCTACAAAAGAAAATGAGGCACGATGTTTTAAAATTATTCCCAAAAATAAGAGCCAGAATTAGATTTTTCATGTATATCATGTACGATGAAAATAATTTTTTTTATATGTCTGCGAATAAGCACGGACATTAAACGGACATTCACATTCAACAATTAGTGGTAATTTAACATGAAATAATTTTCATTTTGTTTTATATGATATGTTTTTTTATTTTACTTCAGATATTTGGTTTTATAATCTGTATATGTGCTTGTACATAGTGCTATTTTGTGTATG
>JAOUZG010009736.1:2670631-2688051 GCA_026289955.1 Argiope argentata
AACCCACACTAACAATCCAACAACAGCCCATCCCAAGCATAACCCACTCCAACAAGCCAACACAAGCACACTCCAAGCATACATAACTCGCAATATAAAGCCAAAAAATCTCACCCCAAGCATTACCTACACCGCCAACAAAAGCTCATTCTAAGCATAAGCTACAAGCGACAAACAGTCACTATACATCTAACATTTCAAAGTCGGGCACATACCCACTTCCACAAAGCATAGCATCGAAATTCTTCTCAATGATCTTATTCTGTCAATTCTTTCATTCCATGCATTATTTAAAGCAGACCCGAAAGCTCGAATTCCAAACATTATCCATCCCTATTCAGTTCACATAATGCTCACTCCGGAATTCACTCCATAAACAAGACCCACTTATCCATAATTCTTACTTCATATAATGCAAATTAACATTAATATAAAGCAAATTAAACATTACCACCATATACAGTCCAAGGACAATTTAGAATACGACGAATATCAGTTTGAATAAATTTTTAAATCGGGAATTAAAAATTGTAGTTGACATTTTGACCGGAACAAAAGTTCAGTTTAATCTTTAAGACTGCAATATACATCTAAAAGCAGATTACGATTTTAAATTCTGTTTAATTAATGGAACTATAAAGGAAAATTATAATCTATTACCTTTATAAAGATTAAGAATTGTAATAAACTATCATGATATCAGAACTGATAATTCAGTCCTTTATTTACAGAAATTGAATGATTTTTCGAAAAATGCACATTCAGATTCCAATGTAAGTTTGTTGCTTTGTTTTAAAGGAGTCAAAATTTTCTGAAATTCTTTGAGTCTAAAATTAATACAAAGTCATGAGCTTGATTGATTTTAACATCCCACGTAAAATATCTGCAGAATTTGTAGAATTGTACTATTTTATTTGATGTAAAGCTCATTCATCCCTAAAAATTAATCTTTTGATCTATTCGTAAAATAGTTTTTAATTTTTTACCACCTTCTTTTCAACTTATATCTACGGAAGATTTAAGGCTATTGTCAAAATAAGCGGTTTCAAGACTTTGAAGCATATCCACGATATAAATTCCCCTTATTATAAAAATTTGGGAATTATTTTGTGTTTCAATTTGAATACTCGAAAGTAAAACAAGCTTGATGGATGGAATTCGTTAAAGGGTTTACAAATCAAAATTATGCGATTTTAAAAAAAAATTAGATACAACCCGTCATTTTGAAGTAGATTGTAATAAAAAGTGAATATAAAGAATGTCAAACGAAAAACTCAACTCACTAATCGATGAAATTAAAGATGAACACATCGGAATTTTGGATTCGTATCAATTTGAAACCTTATCGTTGAAGGTGTGTTTATCAGTACTTCTATGCTTTCAAATTGTGATTATAATAACTCTAATCGCAAGACAGCTAACTGAATTAATTTTACTTTAAGAGCTTCATATTCAAATGATAACGTAGTTTTAATTATTTATTTAGCAGCAAATACATTATTTCTTCATGTGGGTGTGAACCCGATATCAAACACCAAAGCTGGATAAATATTTGCTATACTGTATTATCACCAAATTCGGATATATCAAATACTGTACTCAATCAATAAGCAGTAAGACATCCTAAACACATCCCCATTTCTTTTTATTACAGTACGAAAAACCAAAGGGAAATCTCCCCGTATTGTTCATGCTTACGAGAGTTGAAGGGGTGGGGCACTCAAGTTGATTTCATAACGTAACTTTTACTTAAATTGTCTTTTTAGAATGTTCAGAAACCTTCAATGAACATTGCCATTTTTGTTCTTTCAAGGGTTTGGTGTATTAATCCCTATTTTAAAGTTATTCTAGAAGATAGAACTCGTACTTAAATTTTGTTAACATTGTTGAAACACCTCTGTGTACTCCGAAATATATCAACTTTATCTTGTCTTTGGTTGGTCACTTTTAAACGATGAACAACCTTAGAACAAATTTATTATAAAGCATAACAAATAATCTTTATGCAAACTGCAATTTCTATTCGTCTTAGCAGCCATGAAGCTCAAATATCAAAATGCGCTGAATATATGCATCAAATTTTTTTTGAGTTTGCATAAATCAAAGCGAGGTAGTTAACAAGACCAGAGTCATGAGGAGACTCATTGACTTCAAAATACATCAAAATAAGGATTTCAAATGCAATAAAATTGTCTAAAATGAAATCGGAATCTACTGAACTAAACCTGTAGTATAAGACATCTGTAGAAAGATTACATTGATCAGAAAGATGAAATTATCTACTACCAAAATTAAGACTTTTGAAAGGATCTCCAAGTAATTTGTCTTTATTAAGTTTAAATTTAAAAATTGCATAAATACGTCCCATGTTTATATTGCCGGCTTTGGTAAATTTTAACCTTTCAAACACAGTGGAATGGCTTTCATTCTCTCTGATTCTTTGTCTGACCATTCGATCATATTTACCGTCAATTCTTGTTTTAGTCATTTCTACCATTGCAAACTATTCAGAAGTTTTGACAATGCGTTACGCATCAATGAAAAATCCGAAACTGAATAGTTTCTTAATTAAGTCCATTGCTAACAAGTAAAGATGAAACATGCTTCCATTACGAAAATATCTTTGTTCTATAACAAAAACATCTTACGAATCACCAATTTGAAGAAGAATGGAACATATTTAAGAGGCATCACTCTCCCATCTTGGAAGTCAATATTTATCCGAATGCTGCACAGAAGCGTTTAGATGCCTGATTTTCAGCTTGCATCATCATATGGAAGAGCATTGGAACTGAAAAAAAATAGTTGATGAGAAGATTTAAAACAGGAACTGAACTACTTTTCAAAGAATTTAATTAAAAAATATAATTATCACAAAACATGTAAATCAAGAATTTATCTTTGACCGCTCTCTGCAATGTATGGAAATGGAAAAATTCTTAATCGGGAACATTGGGAAAAAATAAGTAACTGATTAAACATAAACTGAAAACCAAAAGTATTAATTTTCTAAGTGCTAAATGTCAAAATATTCAAAAATTACAAAAAATTGTTTATAATCGCAACTGTGGATTGGATCTTAAAGTAATGGTTACCTGGAAACGATGCGATTCCACTCACAACCAGATTGCTATCCTTCTGTTTTTATAAAGCATTCGTAAATTAAATTTAACAATATAATTCAATCTAACTGGAAGGGAGTGATTTTTTTTACTTCTGAAATATTTTAAGATAATTTATTAATTATATCTTTAAAATTAAGTGCTCCTCCAGATTTTCCGATGTCAAAGTTTCAGCATAGCACAGCACAATTCTGGAAGGCGAAAAAAGTAATTTCAAGAAATAACAATAAAAAGTATACACTAAAAACATCTAATGTTTAAAATAGGACAATTATTATAGAATGGAAATCTCTATTTTTGATAACTTGCCCAACTTTTGAAAGGAAATCATCGATTATTTTAAATCCTGCTATTTTGTTTCCTATATAAATGTAATATATTAGAATGCATTGCTACTTATATGAAACAAAATATTGCTATAAAATTGCCCTTAATTTATGAAATTCTACTAAAAATTTTAAGAAATATTTGAAATAAAATTATTTAGCATTTCAATTTTCATTAAAAATTTAGTAAACACTTAAAAAAAATCAACGAATGACTTGCAATCTAAGAAATATAAAAATGCCACATCTGATAACTGCAGACTTAAAGTTGTCTCATTATTTCAACAAATCATCTGACAATAACAGCACATCTGATAATAACATATGAACATTAAGTTCCTTATTAAGAATCTTAATAAAATAAGTATCTAAATCATATATATTACCTGATGGTAATTATAAGGTGACGAGCCTGTCAGACGAAAGCTGGTGTCCTTTCGTAGATAACTTATAGACACTTGTGGCACAGGATGGCGTTATGTCTAATTCCAGGACTTTCTTGGAAGAGACATCAGTTCATAAATCTGGTTTATACTCTTAATTCAAAAAGAACCTATCGTCTCTTGTAGCATGTCATTTTTTCTTGTTTTAGTTATCCAGTATGACAACTTTTTAAATGAAGAGAATTATTTTGACTTTTTCTAGCAGAATCACATGATCATATACTTTTCTTTGTTTAGATAACCAATTTCACTAGGCAAATGACGTTATTATCTTCCGATTTCCAACGGGCAGTTATATTTCAGTTATTTAATTACCTTCATTTCTCTTCTAAACGGAGACTCAATATTGAATGAAACCTGGAAAAATAGTTTTTTTAAAAATTTATTTAGGACAGATACGTATCCAATACCAATGAAAATGCATCGCAAAATGTACATCAATTTTTTTTACGTAATCCTTTTTTTCACTTCATACCTTTTCTGTTTCGCTTTCCTTAGAGACGATAACTGCTCCCGTGGCCAGAAAGATGATCCGATCGATGCACTGTGCAACAAATTGTCCTCCAACAGCCTGCCGGAAATTCCCATCTCCTGCAAAAGAAAACAAGCTACAATGGCTTAAAAATATTATTAAAAATAAGGGCTAACATTTCAATATTCGTGCATTTCATGTTTTATGAAAACAATCTTTTTTTAGATAATCGTTACTGGATACAATACCTCCTAAATTGGCATTCACATCCAGGAATTGAGAAATCTCGCGTTTTTTAAAACAATTTTTATTATATTCGATGCATTTTCATTACTGCAATTTTTATTATTATTACGTGTTGTATATGTTTCCTTAATTTTATCCTCTCTTTCCGTTGTCTTTGCACTTAACCCTTTCTGTCTCCCCGTTGGCATTTGCCAGATGGTATTTTAAGTTCTTTATTTTCGTTTCTTTTTAAACCCGATGGTGGCATTTGCTATGACTTCCTGATTCCTATACCCTCGTTGAAAATAAGGTGAAAATAAATGTGGATGTCCTGTTGGTGACCCTTATAACTAATTTCCATCATATTTTTTTAATGTCCCATTTTAAGAATTCAGGGCTTAAAGGGTTGAAAAATGTAATTTAGCTCCATCTATGTAAATCGAAATAAGAAACTTGGCTCTAAAAAGGAGAATGTAAGTGATTAATGAATATCGTTAACTCGCGAATTTATCACCGACAGAATTTCCTTGCAATTTCATTGTTAATATAACTGAATACAATAAAGATTTCTCTTTAAATTAATGAAGCTTTTTTATATAGGTAAGTTTTAATAAAATTCTGAGATAAAGTAGAAGACAGAAGAATTTGACTTCTGTCTAAAACCACTTTTTTTTTTCAAACTTTTGAAAAAATTCGATTATATTTGGCAACTATAGACCTGATACTTCTTGCAAATTTTTGCACCTGACGTTTTATAATTCGTCAATGTAGCCTATCAATCTATAAATACGTTTAATAAATTAAATATTTAAATTATATATACTACAGAATAATAATTAACAGGTGAAGGTGTTAAAAGCAGAAACCAGCCAGTTGAAAGGTGATGTTTTTTTTACCAGCTTTAATACATTCTAGGCTTTTTTTTTTTTTCAAAAAAGATTTTTTTCTTGCTTTAACCACTTAACTGGTTTGCCCGTATACCCTACGTGCATCGATTTTATCAAATTTAATAGTTGTAAACAAAAAATAATCCGTTCATAACTATTACAATTCAATAGTAAAATGACTTCGAATACGTAGATAAGTCAAGTATTCGATGAATTTCCATTTGAATCAAAATAAGAAAATACTCTTAAAATAGAAGGTGTCATCTTATTAGTTAGCAAAGAAAATAAAACTGTTAAGGGGGTTAACTACTCATATTTTGGACATTCTTTTTAACTGATGAAACTTACTTTCAATAGCAAAGACACAATCATTTAGGTTTTTTCTTGTTCAGATGATTGACTTCATTTAGTAGATGGCTTTATTGCCAGTGGGTCATTATATTCCAGTTGTAGAATTATCTTCATTCTTCTACCAAACGGAACTCTTTAGCATCGAGAAAGAGGGACCTGGAAAAATAGAAAAATGATTTGCATTCACTCTGAATAAATACAAAACCGATACTAATGGGAATCAATCTCTCATTGTATGTCATATATCAGGGCACGATCCCTTGTTTCTCTTAATACCTTTTCCATTTCACTCTCCGAAGAAACGATAGCTGCTCCTGTGGTGAAAAAGTTGATCCGATCAATGTTCTATGATAGAAAATGGTCTCTAAAATAGTCTCCTGGCGATTTCAGACTCCTACAAAAGAAAATAAATTACGATGGCTTAAGGATATTATTACATTTTATCATAGCGGGTTCGGATTGAAGGGACTTTATTTGAGGACAGCACAAAAAAAATATACTGCTATTTACAGGGATGACTCGATAAAGTAAAACTTCAGATAAACACAATCCAGCGGTCAACAGTCACTTACAGCATAAAAGCAAGCCTTAAGCACAATAAAAACAGACTGCATAACAGCTAACGTATAGCACAGTAAACAGTAAGTCACAGCGAGCTCAGTAATACAACGTTAACAGCAAACGTAAACACAGCTCACTAATAACAAGAGAGAAAAGTAACCCGCTAGTCCAGCGAGATACTTCTCTTCCGAGAGAAAAACTCTCAACTCACCAACTAACTGCCAGGTTGCGGCAACCCATCCCTAGTATAGCCGACTGATCGCTCGCCCAAAGGCACGCGAAGCAACACGCTGCTTCATGAAGGATCCAGCGGCTACGAGACTATTCCTTTCGCCAAACCAACCCGGCTGGCGCCAAGCTCTTTGATAGTGATCGCCAACGCCTTCTCCTTCGGCGTGCGTTCGCCCGCTTGTAACAATATTATAGAAAACAAGAGTTCGGATTAGACTTTTCATGCATTTCATGCATGTTGAAAGCATTTTTTTTCATATGAGCACCAATGTGCAAAATTTCTTTTCAATTAAGTCTCGCAATTCAACAATTAAAAATTTTCTAATATTTCATAAAATATTTGTATCATATTTGATATTTTCTGTACTGTTTTTTTTATTTTCTATATATTTATTTGTGCTTTGGAAAGTATCTCATTATTCCCTCACATTTATATTTTAATTTAAAAATAAAATCTAGCTTAATATGTCCAAACGGGAATGGAACCTCTCGATAGTGAAAATAACGAAGTAAGTAGTATAAGGCATAACAGTAACTTGCTAATTTAGCGCCAATAGAATTTCTTGGGATCTGTCGATACTACCACGTTCAGTGGTGGCGGGATAGTCGGTTGGACTCAAGAAAAATTTCCTTAAAATGTTATTGTTAATGTAATTTAATTCAATAAAAATTTGTCTTTAAAAGAATGAAGCTTTTATCCGCTGTTATGTTTGAATAAAACTAATTCTGAGAGAAATTTTTTAAATACTGTGTAAAACTGATTTTTTAAATCTTCTCCAAAGAATTCTTTCAAGTTTCAAGAATTTCAAGAATTAAAGTTTATGATGTCTGTGTGAAATTATTGAATTCTTCATAAAATAAAACTGACAAATTTAAATACTATGATAACATATATAATCTCTAAAAGAAATTTATTTTTTCGTCATTATTATTACAATTTATAGCTTACCAAGTCCTCGAACTGCTGTAACTTCGGATATCACTGCAGAAAAATATTTCTTGATCATCCAGGAGAAAAGATGGATCGAAGATCAACCAGAATGGTGTCGTGTCATTATCCAAGATAAAGGCACCCATAATGAAAGTCTGACCAAGATTTACGACTTTCGGTCTTATCAGCCAATTCAATAATCGAATAAATAAAGCAATTCCACACGTGAGGATTTCTCCGACATTTCAACGTGAGTAAATGTATAAAACTGTAGAAAATGTATAATCGACACTTCTTATTTGAAAATCACCATATGCGGCATTTACATAAATACCCTTCGGCACTCTAGGAACTAGATTTCGTTAAGCTGCAAGAATGAATACTAACGCTCTAGGTTGTATTCAAGGATAACGGAGCTTTGCATACATTAAAGGAAATTGAAAACAAAGGCAAATATCAAATCACGCTTCCGAATGATGATGAAATCGTAAAGAGAAGGTTTCATATTGTTTCCAACATTAATCACAGTGAAGTATCCTACTAAATTAACTTACAAGCTGTTAAAATATGAAGATAGACTCCCAATTCTAATATTTGCTTCAATCATTCCTATTTTAAGTTTCTAGAGTTATGAATAATAAATTTAATTCGAAGACAAAGCTTGAAATTTCATCCTCATGCTGTTAAAAAAATTTAAAAAATCAAGTCGAAATCAGAATAAATGATTTTTTTTTTATTAAACATAACTGCTTCAAGTATTTTTCATCATTCAGTTCGAATTCAATTTTCATTTAATTCATGCTGCATGACAGCCACCCAAATGTATCCTTTTCAGAAACTTCATTCCTGTTGTTGTGACTTAGGATACTTTATAAGCACAGTGAAGGTTACTGATTTATTCAAATGAATTCATTTCAGAAACTTCATTCCTTTTGTTGTGACTTATGGCACTTTATAAGCTCACTGACAGTTGTCTGTCAGCGTTTTAAGCTGAGTGAGGGTCTCGGATTTATTCAGTAGTGCCACCTAGGGCCAAGAGAACGACTGAGCTACTTCATGCGTCACATTCGTTTGCGCACATTCTTTTACAAGGTGGGGGCACATTCAATCACCTCACGGGTAGAACAACCATGCCCGAACCGGGACTCGAGCTCGGGACACCGAGATCACGGAGAAGATGCGCTACATCTGTTCCAGGACGACGATTATTTCATTCTTCAAAACCTTAGATGTGCAAGGAATTTTTGCGATCCCCAGCTACTTAATAAGATACTGTAAATTATCTCAAGTAATCTAATTGCTAAAAGATATTCGAGGAATTTGTTATTACACCATTGGGAAAATTACTAACTGCCTTACGAAGTTTCAATTCCTTATTATCAAATGGAATTGAAGACAATTTCTAAATTTCTTTCTTCCAAGTTCTCTACCACGTCATTTATCGGCAGTTGCAGGGAATATTACATGGTCTCTTTTGAAGCACATTGGAATACAAATAATTAGTTAGAATTTCGAAGTAATTTTTCTTTATCAAGTTGAAATTTTAAAATTTCGTGAAGACGTCAAATGTTCATATTGCCAACAGTGGTAAAAATTAACCTTTCAAAGGCAGTAGAATTTTTCATTTTCTATAATTCTTTTTATTCAACAATTAAGATATACTTTCCTTCAATTCTTATTCTAGCCATTTCTATCGTTGGAGAATGTTCAAAAGTCTTGACAATACGCTACGCATCTATGAAAATTCCGAAATTGAATAGTTTTTCTTGATTAAATCCATTGCTAGGAAGTCAAGATGAAACGTACTTTCATCACGAAAATATCTTTTTTCTATTACACAAACATTTTGCGAATCACCCATTTGTAGAAGCACCATTCTTCTATCTCGGATGTCAGAAGAATATTTACTCGAATGCTGCACAGAAGAGTTTAGCTGTCTGACCTTCAGATTGCACCATCTTCCTGCGAAGTATTATAACTGATTATATATAATTGTTGCGAAGATTTAAAACAAGAACTTAACACAAAATAAGAATCCAGAAGAATTTATATGCGACTGCTCTGTGTAACATATGTAAAAAATTCTTATCCAGAAACACTGAGAAAAAAAGTAAATGATTGTCCCATTCGCTGCCAAGCCTAAATTGAATGAGGTTATTCCCGTTGCCATTTCTGTTTTGAGTGTTATTGTTTATCTAAATTTTATTATTTCAAAATAAATACACATTTTGTCATAAATAATCATTTACATGTATAAAAATCAAACACGAGTATACTTGTGGTTGGCAAAGGGAATAACTTCATACAATTTTAGCTTGGCAGCGAATGGGTTAAATAAAGTAGAATTTTTGTAAAAACAATTTATTTGTAGCTTTTTCAAGTTTTTACACTTGTATATTTATGTTTGTGGCCATAAAAAATTTTCAAGTTCGTCAAGTTGTGCGTTATATATTGAAAGTATCACGAGCATATTCGTGCTGGCAATGTGTAACACCCTGCCAACCACGAGTATATTCGTGGTTGGTAGCGAATGGGTTAAACATTAACCGAATATCAAAAGTGTTAAATTTCCTAAGTGCTAAATGAAAATGTGACAGCTCCAATTTATTGTTTACAGTCGAACCGTAGATTGGACTAGAAAGTATTAATTCCTTGGAAACAATGCGAGTGTCAAAAAAGTGTTAAATTTAAGTTTAACTAATGAATTAATATTAAAAAAATCTGTATTAACATGATGTTCCATCCACTACAACTTTTAAAAAATGTATTTGAACTTGAGGGGATGCATAAATATTTTATTAACGATCGAAAATTTGAACAAAATATCTGGAAACAATGGGATTTTTCTCGCATCCAGAGTGCTATCATTCTGCTCTTATAAAGAATACATGAATTAAAACTAACAACCCTATTTAAGAAAAAGGGGGGGGTGATTTCCTATTGAAATGTTTAAAGATGATTTAACAATTATAAATCTTCAAGATTAAATGCTCCACCTGATTTTTTGAATTCACAATTTCAGCATGCTCACAACACAATTCTGGAAAACTAAATAAGTGATTTAAAGAAATGATAGCAATAAAAAGAATACATTAAAAATATCCAATGTTTAAATTATGACAAAATTATGAAATGGAAATTTCTATTTTTGATGAATTGCCCAACTTCTAAAAAAAGTCATCGATTATTTTAAATCGTGTTATTTTGTTTTATATATAAATGCAATATATAAAAGAGCATTGCTACTTATATAAAACAAAATATTGCCAATAAAATTATTTTTATAATCTACATAATTAATATATTAGTATTTAAATTCTTATTAAATTTTTTTTTCTAACGAATGGCCTGCCACCCAAAAAAGGAATAAATGCCACATCTGATAACTACATACTTAAAGTTGTCTAATTATTTCAACAAACCATCTGACAATAACAGCACATCTGTTTATAACATATGAACATTAAGTTCCTTATTAAGAATCTTAATAAAATAAGTATCTAAATCATAGATGTTACCTGATGGTAATTATCAGGTGAGGCGTCTGTCAGATGAAAGCCGGTGACCTTTTGTAGATAACTTATTGTTATAGGCACCGGTGGTACAGGATGGCGTTATGTTATGTCTAATTCCAGGAATTTCTTGGAAGAGGCATCAGTTCATTAATCTGGTTTATAGCCTTTCAAAAAGAAGCAATCGTCTCTTGGAACATGTCATTTTTTCCTGTTTTAGTTATTCAGTATGACAACTTTTTAATTGAAGATAATTATTTTGACTTTTATTAACAGAGTCACATGATCATAGACTTTTCTTTAAGAAAACCAACTTCACTTGGCAAATGACGTTATTATCTTCTGATTTTCAACGGGCAGTTATATTTCAGTTATTTAATTACCTTCATTTCTCTTCCAAACGGAGCCTCAATATTGAATGGAACCTGGAAAAATATTTTTATTTATTTAGGACAGATACGTATTCAATACCAATGAAAATGCATCTCACAATGTTTTTTTACGTAATCCTTTTCTTCTCTTCATATCTTTTCTGTTTCGTTCTCCTTAGGGACGATAACTATTCTTGTGGCGAGAAAGATGATCCGATCGATGCACTGTGCAACAAATTGTCCTCCGACAGCCTTCCGGAAATTCCCATCTCCTGCAAAAGAAAGAGGGCTACAATGGCTTAAAAATATGAAAGGTTAAAATTTGAATTTTTGTGCATTTCCTGTCTTATGGAAAAAATCTTTTTGTAGATAATCGCTACTGAACGAATCCTCATAAATCGATATTCACATTCAAAATTTGAGTATTATCTCTTTCTTTGTCTTTTCACCTAAAAATATAAATTACCTCCATCTATTTAAATCAAAATAGGAATCTTCACTCTAAAAATGAGGATATAAGTAATATATTGGATATCGTTAACTCTCGATTTTATCGCCTTTAGAATAGGATTTTTGTGTTATTCAGAGCTTCAAATTTATCAAAGTTAAAAATAATTATAAATTGAAATACTTTGGTCCAAAAACTTATACAATACTATAATCGATTATTTAAAATTGCACTATTTTTTTCACACAGTGTTTCATTCGAAAGGCATTATTACAAAATTGTGCTTACATTTACACATAGGATTTTATTAAAATTATAAACTGGCATGGAATTAAAATCTCCCTTAGAAGTATACAGGAAAAACTGAAGCAATTTATTTTTATTAAAAAATTAAATGAAAAGATTAATATATCCTTTGTAATTAATGATCTACGACTTATTTCTTAAGTAAGAGATAAATTTGGTAATTATAGACAAGAAATTGTCAGCAAATAGTTTCTGCAGGCGTCATCCGATAATTTGTAATATGTCAGTGAAGCAGAATCTATAAACATGTTAAACAATTAAATATTCAAAATATTTATATTACCTAATAGTAATTAGCAGGTGCAAGTGTGAAAATCAGAAACCAATCAGCTGAAAGGTGATGTTCTTTTGTCCAGCTTCAGCAATTATTTAATAGGCGCATCAGTTCTTAAATCTGATTTTTAATCTTTCAAAAAGCTTTAACTTTTTTTTTTGCTTTAACTACTCAGTTTCTGGATATTCTTTTGAAATGATGGTGATTACTTTCATTAGCAAAGAATCATTTTGACTCTTCTTTGTTTAGATAATTGACTTCGTTTAGTAGATGGCTTTTCCAGTGGGTAATTTTATTCCAGTTGTTGAATTATCTTCCTTTTTCTTCCTAACCAAGCTGGAAAAATGGGGAGGATGATCTAGAAAAAAAATATTTGCATTTTTTCAGAATAAATACCAAGCCTATACTAATGAGAATAAATCTCTCATTGTATGTTGGGTTTCGTGACATGATCCCATCTTTCTCTTAATACCTTTTCCGTTTTACTCTAAGAAACGAAAACTGCTCCTGAGGTGAAAGAGATAATCCAATCAATAGCTCTAGGGAACAAAATGGCCTTTAAAATAGTCTCCAAGCAATTTCAAACTTCTTCAAAAGAGAATGAGCTACGATGGCTTAAAAAATATCAAAAACAAGAGTCAGAATTAGACTGTTCATGCGTATTGAAAGAATTTCTTTTCATATGACCGCCAATGTACAAATTATTTTAGATCCAAGTCTCGCATTCTACAATTAAAAAGTTTCTAATATTTTTTAAATTCTTTTTTATATATTTGATATTTTTTGTACTGTTTTATTTTTATTATATTTTCTATACATATGTGTTTTGGAAAGTATATCATATTGTTTATCTTCTTCCTTTGTATTTTAATTTAAAAATAGAATCTAGCTCAATAGTCCAAACCGGAATGGAATCTCTTGACTGTAAAAATAAGGATTCAAGTAGTAAAAAGCATGGCCCTAATTCACTAATTTATCGCCGGTAGAATTTCCTTGGATCTGTCGATGCTGCCTCGTTCAGTGTCTCGGAACTGTCGACTGTAGAATTATTTCCTTGAAATGTTAGTGTTAAGGTAATTTAATACAATAAAAATTTGTTTTCTGTTGAATGAAGCTTTTATCCGTCGATATGTTTGAATAAAATTAATTCCGAGGGAAAATCTTTAAATACTGACACTTGTTTAAAATCGTTTCTTAATGCTCTCCAAAAATTCTATTTAATTTCTCATAAAAGTTTATGATGTCTGTAGGAAATTGTTGAATTCTTCATAAAATAAAACGTTTAACGTTTAAGAATTTAATTGCCATATGTTATTTCTAAAAGAAATTTATATTTACTCTATTATATCATAATTTATAACTTACCAAGTTCTTGAACTGAAGTAATTTCCATATCACTTCTGAAAACTGCTTCTTGAACATCCAGGAGAATAAGATGAGCCGATGATCGAAGATCATTGAGAAGGACGGCTCCTTTCCAAGATAATATCAAGAAAGATTCATAGATTCAAAAATTTAAATACTAAATTAGCATATATCACTTATAAAAGAAATGTTTTCGTCATTATTATTATAATAATTTATAACTTACCAAGTCCTCGAACTGCTGTAATATCGGATATCACTTCTGAAAAATGTTTCTTTAATATCCAGGAGAACAAGATGGGCCCAAGATCACTGAGAACGGCGTCGTGTCACTCGTTATCCAAGATAAAGACATCAAAATGAAGAAAGCCTGGACGAGATTTATAACTTTGTCTTTTCAGCCAATTCAATAATTGAAGAAATAAGGCAATTCCATACTGGAGGATTTCTCCGGCATTTCGCGTGACTTAATGTATAGAACTGTAGAAAATGTACAATCAACACTTATTTGAGAATTGTCACATGCGGCATTTACATAAATTTCCTTCGACACTCTTGGAGCTAGATTTCGTTAAGCTATAGAATGAATACTAACGCTCTTGGTTGAATTCAAGGATAACGGAACTTTGCATACATTAAAGGAAATTGAAAACAAAGGCAAATATCAAATCATGAATGATTAAGTATTAAAGAACAGGTTTCATACTGTTTTCAACATTAATCATAGTTACGCATCCGAATAAATTAACTTATAAGCTGTTAAAATCTGAAGAGAAATTCCAAATTCTCATAGTCGTTATAATCATTCCTGTTTTGAGTTCTTAGAGTTGTAAATCCCGAATTGAATTCGAAGACAAGACTTCAAATTTGGTTCTCGCACTGTTAAATTTTTTTAAAAAAAAAAGACTTGAATAGGAAAATTCAAAATCTGCACATTTTTTTATTATCAATAAATGACTGCTAAAGGCACTTTTCCTCATTCAGTTCGAATTGGATTTTCCTTTCATTCATGCTGCATGACACTCATTCAAATGAATTCATTTCAGAAACTTCATTCCTTTTGTTGTGACTTATGGCACTTTATAAGCTCACTGACAGTTGTCTGTCAGCGTTTTAAGCTGAGTGAGGGTCTCGGATTTATTCAGTAGTGCCAACTAGGGCCAAGAGAACGACTTAGCTACTTATCTTTTGCTTGCACAACCACCAATTCCAGGAAGGGACACATTCACTCACCTCATAGATAGAACACAAAAGAACAACGATGACCAAAACGGGACCTTCAGATCACGGAGAAGGTGCGCTACACTTATGCCTAGGCGTCGAAAATTTCCTTCTTTAAAACCTTAGATATTCAAGGAATCTCTATAATCGTCAGATCCTTAATAAGATATTATAAGACATCATAAATTATAAATTATCTCAAATAAGTCATCAATTTGATAATAAGTGTTAGAGAAACTTCGAATTCTCTTGTAATTTTTTCTCTTTCCATGGCACAAATTTGTTATTAATCACTCTTGAAAAAATTTATAACCTTGTTATAAGAAGTTCCAATTCTATATCAAATGGAATGGAATTCCTGAAGTTCCTTCTTCCAAGTTCTCTCCCACGTCATTTATCAGTAGTTTTAGGGAATGTTATATGGCCTTTTTTCAGGCATATTGAAATACAAATAATTAGCGTATATTTAGTTCCTATCATTAAACAATCATTTCAAAAAAAAAAAACTCTCGAAAAGTTAAATAAAAATATATCGTAATCATGCAAATAATGAAAAAAATTATCCGATATAAAATTTTTACTCGATTACAACCTGAAAAAAAAAAGTGCGGTTGAAAAAAAATTGAGATTTTTCTTCTGGCTAATACTTCATTATATTTGCAGAGAATGACTGCTATTATATTATGGACTTAGTTACATAACCTATTTATCTCGCGTACATTGTATTTTGCCCTTCTAGTTTTGTTTTAGATAATTTCCTATTAATATTTAATTTTCCTAATGTAGACGAAAGCTTTAATCCAAAGCACTCATTTCCGGACATTTCTAAAGCATCTGAAATGCGACTGTCGAAGTATTTAGAGTCCAAAAAATTTCATTTTAGATCTGATTCTAAAAAGTTCCTTGCTTTGGTTTATTCCAACTCAAACAAAATTTGAAACATATATTCAAAGCCTTTTGGAATTCAAACCCAGGAATGTAAATATGAGTAGAAAATACAGGCTGCAAAAAAGTTAATTTATTATGCTGTGTAATAAGTTTGTTTTAAAGCAGTTTCGCATTTTGTGGGGCCAAATTAAGATTACAATAAGACTGATATGTTCCGGCATACACAGAAATGTTTTGTCAAAACTAATAAAAATTAACTAATAAAATACCAACACTCTGAAGGAATGAAAATGGCTGTATCAGTGAAATCTCCTGAACACTCTGAAAAGACAGTTTAAGTAAGAATTACGTGATGAAATCGTCTAGCACGCACGCTCGTATTAAATAATCTCATAGGCGTTCTCTGTATTTAGAATCTTTTGTTTTATACCCTAATAAAAGAATTTAAAAATTCTTGCTTTGTTTAAATTTAAAGTATGATTCTGTTAAAAAAATTAGGTTGTTAGAAATTCAGTACTAAATATGACATCCATCTTCCAGAACAATTATGAACGCACATCAGAGTAATAGCTCAATTCGATTTGGGAATAAACCGATAAAAAACAGATTGATTCATCTTTTTCACATCAAAAGAAAAACTATGAAATTATACATGTGAAATATATAGAAAACCACGGGAAACTCCTAAATTGTTAACGTTTACATAAAGTCCTAAAGAATAAGGGAAAGCTATCTGTGAAATAAAACAGTTGATTTATAAAAGAAGTATGAATATTTTGCAGAATAAAATGAATGAGAATACTTTTTATAAGAAACAAAACTACAAAAACGTTTCAAATTCACTGTGCATACCGTATGCCAAAAAATTTACTAAATTTACTTTCGAATGTTAGATATCTCTACTACAATCAAATCAATCAACGCATTACTCCTAGATAACAAATTTACTGCAACCCCAGTTCACATTACAAATAATTCCGTATTAGTAACCACAAGCTCTCTCCACACACAGATTCACACCCTTCGCTCCATGCTCCCCCCACAGACAGAGTTCCACACCCTTCACTCCCTACTCCACACACAGACAGATTCTCACTCTTCACTTCCTACTACACAAACAAGATCTGCACTCTTTATTGCATACTCAACGCACCATCTGAATTCAGTGTTTACTTTCTACAAATTTATCGACTTACATGACTCGCATTTGAAATTTAATCAGCAACAGCGCATAATTTTCACATTAGAAGCATTACTCACTCCAATAATTCGACCAATCTCAACATATTCATCATAATTCTAGCGGCACTCACTTCACTCATTAATCATCTCCATTCAGCCTGCAAATCTCAACCCAAACATGACCCATTCCAACCAGCCAGCAAATCTCTCACACCAATGATGAGCCATTCCAACCAGCCTGCAAAGCTCACTCCAAACATGACCCACTCCAACCAGCCAGCATCTCTCACCCCAAGCATGACCC
>JAOUZG010009736.1:2688061-2704618 GCA_026289955.1 Argiope argentata
ACTCCAACCAGCAAGCATCTCTCACCCCAAGCATGACCCACTCCAACAAAACAGCATCTCTCCCCCCAATCATGAGCCACTCCAACCAGCCAGCAAAGCTGACTCCAAACATGACCCACTCCAACCAGCCAGCAACTCTCACCCCAAGCATGACCCACTCCAATTAGCCAGAAAAGCTCACTCCAAACATGACCCACTCCAACCAGCCAGCAAATCTCACCCCAAGCATGAGCCACTCCAACAAATCAGCAAATCTCATCCCAAGCATGACCCACTCCAACAAATCAACAACACTTGACTTTATCCTTATCCTTTCCAAAGCCCAACCTAAGAGCTACCCACTCCGTCAACTCCTGCTGCCTAACAATTCTCACTCACCTCAAGCATTACCCAGTCCGATTTCCCAACAAAGCTCCCTCATCTCTAACATTACTCCGACTGCCCAACAGCTGTCATTAATCATCTTGCGTATCATGTTTTCGCATCTATCCACTTCCAAGACGCATAGCATCCAAAGTCTTAAATAATCTATATTTTATCAATTCTGTCTTCCATGAATTATTTTTAGTCCCAATTTGATAGCTCAAATTCCATGCTTTACCTACTTCCAAAATTCTCACTTCATATACTACGCATTATTCGCCATCATCTACAGGTTAGAGACTGGTATTACCACTAATACAAGTTAGTTTCCACTTATTGTATGCTAATATACAGAATTATATATATACTACAAATGCAATGATTTCGTATAATATTCAACTGATGATACTCTAAAGAGAGGATATTAGTATAATATATCTAATCTGAATTAACTTCTAATTTTAAAGCGAGATTCATCTTTTTTACCTTTCATATGAGATGAATTAGGAATTATGTGTATATTTCCAGCAAAAGTACCTAGAAGAGTTACTACAAATTTTGTTTTTATGTATTTATTTATTATAATTATGCGGATTTGAAGTCCAATTTATTTCGAAAAGGTGCACACTTTTGCACAGATTCAACAAGGCATTCCCCACCCTCCTTCGTACATATATTTATGTCATGGCAATCTTCTCTGATATCTTACCCCAAAAATTAAAAAATACTGTCGTTTAAATGAAATTACTCAAAACGTACCCAAAGTAAAGTTATTGTATATTTATCAATTTTTTCTGATAACTAAACTTCTGATAACAGAACAGATTTTGTACCCCAACAAGATGCAATAGTGATAAATATTTTTGGTGAAATAAAAAATCCGTTTGAGAATGGTTAAGTTCTGCAACATGTTCAAAACCGTTTTTACGGAACTCTCTTTGACCTCTGCCACCAAATCCAAATGTTATGAATCGTATAATCTTTTGAATTGGGAAAAATGTAACACGAAATTTAAAATGCTCGTGTTTAATGCGAAAAGAATGAAAATCATATGACGCAAAGCCCGGTTGATCCATAGAGAACATCACTCCCTTGGCGCAATTTTCAAAATCGCCAACTCTCCGCGCTCTTGCGTCTTAGCTCCCGGAGGAAGATATCCTCCAACGACAACATCGGGTTGCCATATTTGGCGCAAAATATCCTTGGCGAAAAGGGTGTGATGTTCTCTCCTGTCGTATTCAAAACCCGTTCAAAAAGTTGAGATTTCACACTTTCATCTAGAACTTAAAAAAATAGTTATTCTTCAGAACAGTTTTCTTCAATTCGCCATCTAGACGACTGAGAACGAATTTCAAGCAAAAGAGCAAGAATTTTTAGACTGAGTTAAATATTACGAAAATCTTGAAATGTATCAGTGGATTAGACAATTTAAAATCTTTGAACATTAATCAATTGCAAAATACAACGGGCATCGGTTTGAACAAAAAGTTAAAATTTGGGATTAAATTGTAACTGATATTTTGTCAAATGCAAAAGATGAATTTTTAAGATTCCAATATACATCCAAGAAATCATTACGAGTTATAAATTCAGTTTAATTAATGGAACTGTAAAGGATAATTGACTATCTTCATAATGAGTGATAATTGTAATAAGTTATCAATCGTATTTTAAGAACCGACTTTTTCGCCTTTTATTTGCAGAAATTCAGCGATTTCTCGAAGAGACGCACATTCAGGTTCCGATGAAATTTAAGTTTCGTTTTGGAGGAATCAATTTGGGTCAAATTTAATAAAAAAACCATGTCCATGATTGAATTTAACATTTCAATTGAAAACGGTTACAAGAGTTTTGTTTTATTAATGAGATACCCAGTTATCCCGAAAAGTTTATTTGTTAGGATCTACTTGTAAATTAATTTTTAATTTTTCAATTATCGGGTTTTCAACTTGAATTTATACAGGATTTAAAGTTGTTACCAGAGTGGCATACTTAATTTTGAAGAATATTCAAGCTTTAATTCTTCCTTAACGCAATAAATTTTGAGAATCATTTTTGTGTATGAATTCGAAGCCTCTAAAGCGCAACAAGATAGATGGTATTCCGTTCAATGCCTTTTAGATCGAAATTGTGGAATTCTTTCACATTTTTGATACAATCCGCCATCTTGAAGTCAGTCAGTTTGGCAGTATGAATACGAAGAATGCCAATTGAAGAATGCATTGAACTAATCGATGAAATTAAGGAAGATTTTACCATTATTATGGATTTGTATCGATTTCAGATCGCATCATTGAAGGTATATTTGTTAGTATTTTTATATGCGCGAATGTGAATGCAATAATTTTAATAGCAAGAACAAACTGGATGAGTTTTAGTTTAAGAACATCACATCCAAAGTACATCGTTTTAATTTTGGAAAACTTATTGGCTGATAGATTAGCTCTCCTTATGTATGTGAACACAACATCAAACATACAAGTTAGATAAATAACAACGCTATACCATCTTGTCGTCAAATTCAAGTCTGTCAAACACTGAACTCGGTGACTGAACAAGAAGATCCAAAACATACGCGATTCTTTTATCTATGATACAGAATCGAATAGAACTCTGTATTGTGCACGCTTACAAGATATCCGTGGGACACTCCAGGTGATTTCATAATGTAATTTATTTTTCTTAAACTATCTCTGCAGAATTTTCAAAGGCCTTTCGTAAATATGGTCAATTTAATTCCTTCAAAGTGTTGGTATCTTAATTTATTTTTAAATATAAAATGATGTCTAGAAGGTAGATATTATTAATTTTATTAATTTTTCTTAGCATTATTTAAACGTCCCTTGTGAATGCCAGAACATACCAATCTTTATAATACCTTTAATCGCTTGACATGCGAATTTATTTAACTTTCTAATTAGATGACACATCCTATTTAGGTCATTTATTGTTAATTTGATTTTTTTAAAAATTATATATGGAGCATTTGGGTTATCAAAGCATTTCGAATTGATTTTTGCGCATTTAATTTAATTCTGTTGATTGGTTGCAGACGAAAATAAAAATTCAGTCATTCGATGCGCGTGTTAGACACATCATTGTATGCAAAGTGATTAAATCGATACTTAAATTATTTTTTAGTAACCTGGAATTTCCATTCATTTTCGTGGCATGAAATTCAAATCTTAAAAGTCTCTGAAGACATAGATAAAATTTTAAATCAAGTCACATAACAAAAATGAGAAACTTGGCTAAACCAGAACTAAGATGAAGTTCATTGACCTTAAAATACGTTGTCATTTCAGACGCAGTAGAAGTGCCTTAAAAATGAGATCAAGTTAAATTTAACAATAACCCCTTGTACAAAACTTACACCAGTAAAAAGATTACATCATTAATTAGAAAGATATTAATTACTAATTGCCAAAATTATAGAAGACCTTTTGAAAGAATTGAGACAATTTTATGTTGAACATGTTGGAAATTTTGTAAATCCATCAAAATATTCAAGTTGCCGCCTATGGTCAATATCAACATTCCTTCCAAATGCAATGAATATATTTCTCATTATCGATAATTCTTTTTATTTTATAATCAGATCATACTTTTCATCAATTCTAATTTTGGCCATTTCTACCATTGCAAACTATTCGAAAGTATTGACAATGAGTTACGGATCAAGGAAAATTCCGAAAATAAATTAATTCCATTTCTAACGACGGAAAATAGATCAAAACACTTCCATTAAGAAAATATCAATGTTCAAACATCTTACGAATCGCCCATTTTCAGGAGAGAGTAATATTTTTACTGCACGCCATTCTCGCATCATGGTCAGTCAGAAGCGTTTAGATTTCGGATCTTCAGAGCTTGCAAATCTTGGTACATATCATTGGAACTGGAAAGAAAATATGTTGCAATTTAAAATAGGAAATTTGTACCTACTTTTTAAAGAATTGAAGATGAAATAATTAGCACAAAATCGGCAAATCAAGAAGAGTTTATAATATCGTACTGTGTAACGTGTAGAAAAAGATCTTTGTAAAAGTGATGTTTATTGTGCCCCTTGCCGTGCCAAGTATGCCAAATCGCCAATAAAGATGGCGGACAAAGTAAATAAACACTTCTGTGAAATAGTTACGGTAACCAATTTTCGCAGTATAATTCTGATTTTTTCACCGATAAGTATTGTTTTTGTTTTCAGATCGGTCTGTTGGGCGCAGAGCAAAAGTTAGAGCATGCGATGCCTCTGGCATCTGTTAAAGGCACCGGGAAGAATTTTTAAACTAAAAAAAACATTCTACGGTTTCGCTAGCAGTGGTAACCTAGTAGCTTCGCTAGCCCTTTGAACATAAGGACTGCGTGAATAGCAGAAACAGTGCATAATCAAAAGAGAAAGAACAGAGGAAGAAACGATCAAACCGTTCTCCATACAAAATTTCAAACAAGCCTTATTTCCTAAATCCATCAACTCGCAAAAAATATATATATTCCATTCACACTTCATCCATTCCATTCGAAATACTGTCTTCCATTTCACTATTCTTGCACAATTACCGGCATAACAAATTATCAAGGAAACCAGCCGTTAGAGCAAAAAAAGAATTATCAGAACTGAGAAGAATTCCATTGCATTCGACTTTTAAAGTGAGAATGCAGACGATTTCGTGAAATACGAATTCAGACGATTTTTTAAAGCGCATATTGACAGTTAAAAGTTGCAAAAGAATAAATATTTTCAGTTCGTCTTCAAATAAAAAATAAAATTGAAGTGTATTATTAGTTATAAAAAAGTTTTTATTTATAATAATAAATAAAATTAAAATCTTTCAGCGATATTTTTTATTACTTTTAATTTAACATTTTTCTCAAAATAGTCGTAGTTCACGTTCAACTCATTGTTAAAAATAGTAAACAAAACCGCATTAGGGTTGCTAAAAGAGCGTTCCGTTAGGTTGCCATATTGGCGACAAACTCGGGGGCACACTAATCATCACTTGAACCGAATTTTTTATTTCAGTTCTTTGTAACGTATAGAGAAAAGTTATTAATCGAAGAAAATTTAATAAAAAGATTTAAATAATTGAACATTGACCGAAGTTCAGAAGACGTACTTGTTCAAAATGCCGAATGTTAAAATATCGGAGAATAACAAATATCCGTTTATAGTCTCAAAATTGGCAAAAATATATATATATATAGTCTCAAATGCGGATTCGATCTGAAAGTATTGGTTGCCTGGAAACAATGGTATTTAACTCGCATCCAAATTGCTACTATTCTGCTTTTATAATGAACACACCAATTTTTAAAAAATAACACGTTTTGAAGCAAGAGATTGCTAATATAATCTTTATGATTATATACGAACGAAAAATTAACTATATGAATAAAAGTGAAACTCGATTAGTTTTCAAACTTAGTACAGATATTATTCTTAAATTTTGTTAACAAAAGAAATCTTTTATTGAAAGAGAATAAGTTTTATATATTCGTGAAGAAAAACAAAATGGAAGATTTATTTTTATTAAATATTTTATATTAAATATAGACTAATTTATATTTTGTGCTGGCATTCTAGATCGAAGGAAATGCTGCAGACAATTTTTTTTCATCCCGTCACTCGAAATACCTAAATTTCAAACTATTCTTTTAAAATTAATAATTTGAGAAAAAAATCAGCTTTTGACAATTTTTAGATATTTTTTGGATTTTTCTATGAATTAGATGTAAAAGTCGTTTGGCCCGAATAATCTCATTTTAATCAAAAAACAATGCATGTAATAAGAGAATTGGATATTATTTCGATTACAGTATTTTTAAGAAACGTATTAAATTGCATCCTCATTTTCTTTTTGTGAAGTAATATTTTTAAATATTTATATTTTGATCAAAATCAAATTAGCAACAATTTATCTGATGTTACAAATATAGCCTCCATTTTCCAGCTATAAACAACAAACAATTCAAAGATATAAGACGAATGTTCGTGAAAATTTGAGCCCTAATTTTAAGAGCTCAAATTAGGTCAGCTAATATGTTGATACCAAGGATTTATTACTTCTAACACATAATATTTTATATAATAACAAATATATAATAACACATATAATATATAATATATAATTACACATAAGATACTTCTAACACATATTTTTGACAAGAATTGGTATTGGTTCTTATTCGAATTCTTTAAATCATTTCAAATTCAATACATTTTTGGAATGAAATTCATTTCAATACATTTTTGGAATTCATATCATTTCAATACATTTTGGGAAAAATTACATTCATATATACGAATACAACATACATTTACATTCAAAAATTTTACATCAATTTTAAAGTGAAAAAGAAAAAAAAAACAATTCAATATAGGGCGACCAATTTACCGAAGTAAAAAATAGTTCAACAGATTTTTGTAAAGCTTAACACAATTTTCAAATTTTTTTGCTGTCAAATATTGAAAATACAGAAAGAAATCTGAGATTTCTTAGCCTCTATTTTCCCTTCCCTCGACCTATTAAAGATGCGATTCCTACTTTTAGAAATTCTGGCTTTTATTAAAATCTCGCATGTGACATTCGAGTGACTGAAAATGATCTTTTTGCAATCCAGAAGCAGCTGGGGGAAACTTTAAAAAAACGGAGCAATATTTTGACATTTCTTAAAGACAGCTTAAATACTTTCGAAACTGAAAGTGTCAATGAATTTTTCAGGAGTTCACAAATTATATAACTACAGACTTTTTTTTCCTTTCGTAGGAAGAAAAGGACCCCTAATATTTATCAAATAATTACGCGTTTAATTGGTTTGCATGATGCAAATATTTAAAGCAATTGAGCAAAATCAATAGAAGTATTAACTTTAAAGTAGTTATTTATCAATTTTTCAATTAAAAAATTAAATCTGGTTAGAATCCAGTCCAAAATGTCATGGTAAGATGCGTTTCAGATGATACAATCGTTTTGCCTTTATTTAATGTGATTGCATCAGCCATTGCATTCTAAAAGTAAGGACTTTTACATCGTGCAATTTATATAACGGAATACGAAGAACATTGATAAAAACATATTTAATCCATAAAACTTTATTTTCCCTAAAAAATTTAATTTAGATTTTTAAGCTCTTCCGTCAAGAGTTCTGAAATCGGCGTGGATAATACACATGACGGGCTTATTAGATTCAAATAAAAGCTAATTCAAAAAGCGCCAAGGAAATTCTCAAACAAAAAGCATTTATAATTCCATAATATTATATATATACATACACAAGTGCTAATGTACATAGCACAAAAATTGCTTTTATTACGTATTAAGTAATGGCAAAAGTCAAATATAAGTATATACTGTATGAAATTTTCAGATTGCTTCGTTATTCAAAATTGGATTAGAGTATTTGCATAAAAAGGATAAAAAACATCTATGAAACCAAAATATACCTGTTAAGTGACAAAAGGTTTTGAAAAATTGGAAAAAAAGGACTATTTTGTCCTAAAAAAACTAAGTTCAAGCAAAAAATCCTTTACTTTATCAAATAATTAGAATCAAATTTTTCAGACACCTTAAGCAACGTATAGTTTCTGAATTATATACTAAACTGTATTTCTATCCATTCTTTAAGTATTGGGTTTCAATTGATAAATAAAAATATATTTTCAACATTTTTCTTATTGTGAAACACTGAAACAACTATAAAAAATGTCTAAACAAATTGACAGATTAAATATTACAGTCGTACTTATGTATAGGTAATAAAACTTACCTTGCTACTAGCTGAAGTCTTCTAATGTTCCAACTTGGTTTTAAAACAAACTGACGACAGCTAACAAGATTTTCGCATTCCAAAAAAATTAATGAAAAAGTGAACGAAATTCAACTAAACCATGCCACAGTCTTTCGAATTTCAGCTTATGAAAAAATCACTCATAAATTGCAGAAAGACAACTCATTAACGATAGGTTTTTTTCAGAATAAAGACAACTTCAACTAATTCGTCATTCTCTTCTAGAAATTTCTGCAGTTGCCACCCAGAAGTCATAATGATTAAACAAAATCGTAAAAGAATTAGAAATTTGGATTCGAACTGGAAAGCAGAATGGGATGAAATGATAAAAGACCTTGTTTTAATTTAGTTCTATTATTGACATACATAGAAACAATACAAGGACGTTATTTTTTCGTTTGTGAATTGTACAAAAAGGAAGTATTATAATCTTCAAAAAAAAATTCAAATTTGATCTTTGGAAGCAAAAACTTTAGCCATATAAATCCGCTTTTGAGTTCGAATCCAAATATCTAATCCTTTTACAATTTTGTTTACTCATTGTGAGTTCTGCTTGGCAATCTCGCAGAAATTTCTAGAAGAGAATGATGACTAAGCATTGGAGAAATGGCTGATAGTTGTCTGGAGGAAACAACCGTTTGCCATTGTGCTATTGCAGTCACATGGTCTTCCAGATGTAGGCGTGGCTTTCTATTGCGCACAATAGTTGACCTCGTGTGAACGCCGGTTTAGTTGAAGTTATCTTTATTCTGACCATTAATGAGTCGTCTCTCTGAAGTTTATTGTATAATGCCTATTCTAATTTTGGCAGAAATTAAAAAGACGAAAACATGGTTTAATTGAATTTCATTCACTCTTTGCAAATTATTCTTCGAAGTGCTGATAAGCTGTTTAGTGACAGCCTTTTTCTTTCTTTTGGAGTCATGGTGGATCATTAGAATATTGTATCGTATACAAAAGTAAGTTATTTTAATGATGCATATGTACAGTAATATTTTTATTTATTTATTTCATTTTTTAAAAAATGGTCCTGATTTTGTGAGTGAAATTTTTTTAGTCATTAAATTAATGATTAAATTTTCGATTATTTAGCTCACTAGGGGAAGCTTTGTATACGAAAAAACTTAAATGTTATAAAATATTTCTATTGTACTGAATAATTGTATTGAATTTTGTAATATATTATTTATATTTTCTTCATCTTCGGAAATAGTTTAAAGAAAATTGGAATTGAAACAATCGGCAAAATTAATTTCATGTGCAATTAGGATGTTTAACACATGCATCGAATTAAAGAATTTTTCGTATATGAATATGCTTTTAAGTAAAAAAATTCAATAATTAGTATTGCAAATATCGCATGGTGGTCTTTATCTCAAGTTTATTATAATTAGGATTAAATAATAAATGACCCAAACGGAATATGCTTTATAATTAGGGTATTCAATTCATAACAAAAGAGATTAATCCTTCAATGAATGGTTAGTTTAACTATTTAATTCTTCGTTAGTTGCAATACTGTTAAGAATGTTATACAATGATCTTACTATGTTAGTAATTTTGTTAGAAAAGTAAGAAGCATTATTAATGAATATCGGATAGAACCCAAGTCGCTTTTGAAATTTTGCGGAGTTGAAGCAACGATCTAATAAGATGCTGATTTATTTGCTCTTTAAATTGAAGTAGAGAAAAATATCTTATTAGATAGCATATATGAATAACAGGTGATTCACGTACTGAGCAATGTGTTAAAACGAGGAAATAGGAATTAAACATAAGCTTGTTCCATAGCATGAAATTCTATTTTGAAGGAGCACTTTTGCTGTTACGAGAATGCGAGTAGCACAGCTGTCAACGTGTTAGGACTGAATATCTAAATTTCCTTAAGTAAAATTCTACTCTTGTTGAGAGATTTCAAAAGACGAAGCGTTCAAAAAAATTATCTTTGATATGTTAAAGTACTGGGAGCTGATGCGCGGAGAATTATTGTTCTGTTGCTTTTAGTTAAACAGTGATTGGCTGTCAACTTTTATGAAGTCGAGTAATAGCTTATGTATATTAATGTTATTTGTGTATATCTCATCTGTATTTTTGTTATCTGTGCATCTAATTTCTTTTTTTAGTGCATGTATTTGAACATTAAATTACCTCCTTTCATTCATTAAATTTATTGTACGACCACCGGACGTTTTTTCATAACAATATAACTATCGGTGGTAGATAAAAAAAATCGAAAAATTCATTATTAAGCAATGCATTTTTTTTCAGGAGTGTAGTTTTTCAGCCATTATAATCCAAGGTTACCATACTTTGTGATTAAAATGGTTTGTGAATGCAATGATATAATTAAAAAATTAGAAAGATATAAACATAAAATAATTATGAAAGAAAATTTATAGAAATGGTTTTATAATAGATATTTTATAGGTTATAGACAATGCACCATTTACAGATTACGGATGTAAGACTAATGTTGGTGTTTTAATTTTAGTTTAACCTTGATGAAATTGAACAATTAAGGCTTTAATAGAAATTTTGCTTTAAAGGGATATGATAGAATACTTTCTACTGAAATTAGTTTTTACATAAAAATAATCTTGATTGAATCGTAATTTATAGTGACTTGGATAGACTGAAAAATAAAAATTATGATTGTATTTTGATTAGAATTGTTAGGGCAATGTCAGTTTGCCTGATGCTCAGATATACTTTTACTGTTAAATATTAACGGGAAATGCTATTAATAATTAATACAATAAATATTATGTAAATAATAGATTTGAAAAATATTTAAAAATTTGAATTTATTTGTTATTACCGAAATGCATGAATTTAAATGAATAAATCGAAATAACGATTACAAAGCTGTTTATTACGAAATAAAAGCGAATTGCTTCGAAAGTTAATTTTTCCCTTTTATTTTACCCTTAATTATCCCTTTTTATCTTACTTTTAACATTGAACAAAATCAGGCTACTTTAATGGATGGGTCTGAATTTCATCATTATGTTAAATATTATTAATAAATTATTGTACTGCTTTTAAAGCTTTTATTGAAAATAAAGCATTTATAGAACTGAAATGGATATAAAAAAATTGTATTCGCATTTTCTTAAATTTTTTATGCGAGTACATTTTTGTGAGGTATTAATTTCCGTAGGTAAGCAGAAGAATTAGTCGATTTTTACTGTCTATTTAAGTTTGACGAATATTTCTTAATTTCTTTTGCATTTTTTTAAATGACTAGAATTTTTAATAAGCTTTATCCAGAGCATTTTTGGTAATATGTTGCTGCTTCGTTAATTAGCAAAGCTTTGGAATAAATCTGTAGAAACGTTCAATAAAGCAAAGTTTTTAAGGACATGTGTTTACATTCGACTGTTACAATAAGATAACGTCATTTCTGTGATACGCACGCTAACGTTATATAATTTAAAATTTTGGATAAGAATTTGTTTGGTTCATTTTTGGCATTTCTTATGGGTGAACTAATATAATATTTAGACCAATTTTGTAGCTCTTGAGAAAGTTTGGAAACGAACAAAATATCTAGTCTAGAATAATCTAAAACTCATAATGCCACGATGTATAGACTAGAAATTCTGACCTTTATTTTTAACTGAAGAATCAATCTGCTTTAATGGGAATACTTCTGAGTTGTTCTTTAGAATTCTTTTAAGGATTTCACTTTGAATGTTTGCAATCTGTAAAGAATAGAAATGTTCGCTGAATATCAAAGTTCATTTTGCAATAAGAAGTAAAAAAATATTTTTATAAGTTGTTTTCTGAAAAATCTACTTACGATTTCTCGCAGTTCCGAAAGTATTTAAAGCTGTCTTTCAGAAACATAAAAAATGATGCTCCTCTTTAAATAGTTAATCCGAACCGCTTTTGGCAAGAAAGGATCAAAAGATCGTGTTTAGTCAGTCGGATGTCGCATTCACGGTTTTAATATACGGTAGTGTTTCGTAAAAAAGAGATCGCAACTTTATAGACACTATCAAATCTCAGATTTCTTTAAATCTCTTATTTTACAAAGTTTGTCAACAAAATAGTTAACAAGTTGTTCAACAAATTTCAGTAAAGTTTAAGACTATTTTTGTTTCACTTTTCTAAATTCATCATATTTTATTGAAATGTTTTTCGGTCCTTTTTTTCATTTTGGAATGGAATATTTTTAGCTGATAATTTTTTTCTACTCAAAAATGTGTCGTGGATTAGAAATGATTTAAAAAATTGGAATTCATACTAAAATTTTATCAAATATTAGTCAAAAGAACGATAGTGCATTATCTTAAATAAATCCTTATTATCAATATATTAGCAAACCCAGTTCAAACTGGTTTGCTAATATATTGATAATAAGGATATTAGGCCAAATTTGATAGTAAAAAAAAAGTATTCTTCGGATAGCTTTGGAATGTTTTTATTGCAGTGAGATAGGGCTATATTTACTACATCAGATAAGTTGTTGTTGGCTGAGTGACAGAGCGGACTTAATTTAAACGCATTTCCTAAATGCCATAAACAAAATAACATAAATTATCTTATGCAACGCTTTATTATTTAAATAAAAAAGCTTTTGTATTAATAAAAAATGTATTAATAATCGTTTGTATTAATAACTGTTTGTATTAATTTTTAAATTTTGTAGGTCAAAGCATCAAACGATATTTAAAAATTGCCAAAAGATAATTTTGTTTTCTCGAATTATTAATTCTAAAAGAATTAGACTATATTGAAAAATTGCCAGTGACATCTCGGGAGCAAATAGAATTAAAATGTCTAATATTTTCATTCAAATTGGGATAAAAGCACTAAATATAAATCTACTCTGTATATAGAAATATTATTTAATAAAAAAATAGCAATTTCTTTACTAGAGAAAATGTAACTCATTCTCCTCCAGTAAAAGATTTATTTGAATAAACTGAAAACAATATTTGTGTTTCTGAGTTTGAAATATATTCCAACTTCAATTTTACTCAAATAATTTTTGATCTGTATATGATTAGAAAGAATTTCGATTTTAAAATTTTTTATGCATTTATAAAATTATGGCAATCTGGTTGTGAGCAGAATCCCATTATTTCCAGGCAACCAATACGTTTTGATACAATCCCCAGTTTCGACTATAGTTATTTACCATTTTTCGACGCTTTCACATTTAGCACTTAGAATATTTACTGCTTTAAATTTTCTGTTAATGTTATTTACTTTTTTGCTAAAAATGATTTCGATTAAGAATTTTTTATTTCCATATTTTACATAGAATGAACTGGTAGATTCTTCAAGTGATTCCCTCGTTTTGTTTTGATTTGTTTTTATATCTGTTGATTCAAAATTGCATTTCTATTATTCTGGCATTTTCAGTTATAAAACTAACAATTTTAAAATCTTCGCAATAATTTATTCAATTTCTTCTTTTCTAGTTCCAATATTTCCTTGGGAGATGATGGAAACTGAAGAATAGAAACCTGAAAACTTCTATGCAGCATTCGAGTAAAAATTTGATTTCCGAGATATGTAAAAACCGTTCCAATCCTGCAAGTTGGCGATTCGTAAGATATTTGTGCCATAAAACATTGATATTTTCATAATGGAAATATTCTGCTTAATCTCTCCTCGTCAGCAATAATTATTCAAGCAAAAAAAATTAGTTTCGGAATATTTTATTGATTTTCATCTTTTTTGTCAAAAACTTCCGAATAATTTACAAAGGTAAAAATGGCTAAAATGAGTTTATGAAAAGTACTATCTAATTGGTAAATAAAAAGAATTCTGATGTACAAGAAACGATTCCATTGTATTTGAAAGAAAGATTATTTACCATAATCGGTAACCTAAACATTCTGGCGTATTTATGACATTTAAAATTACAGTTTAATAAAAAAAAATACTTGGATTATTTTCGTCTTATAATTTTGGCAAAATTCATTGTTCTGATATTGATAGATACAGAGCTTTAGTTAAATATTAGTACCATTTTGGGGTGTTTCTAATGCATTTGAAATGCTAATCTTGATGCATTTTTAGGTCAATGAATTTCATTCTTCTGATCTTGTTAAGTCCTTCATTTTGATTTACACATTTCATCAAAAGTTGATGTACGCGTTTTTAGATTTTAACTTCATGCTATGAATGCGAGTGGAACCTTTAGGCTGCTAAAATATTTGTTATGCTGTGTAATAAATTTGTTTAAGGCTGTTTGCATTTAGAAGTAACAATCCTAAGGCTACGATAAGGTTAGTATCGTTAGTACTGAGGTTAGGTACTGGTTAAACACTACGTATTGTAGTGTTTAACCAGTACCTAAACCTCATTTTTAATTTCCTTTCTTCTAGACTATCTTTGATAAGAAATTAAAAACTAATCTACAAGCAGATTAGAATAGATTATTTTTAGGGATGAACGAACATCGCATTAATAAAACAGTAAAATTCTAAAAATTCTACAACCTTTTTATATAAGATGTTACAATTAATCAAACTCATGATTTTATTTTAAAGTTAGATCCAAACAATTTCAGAAATCTTAGATTCCTACTAAACGAAGTGCAGAGATCCCATCGAATTTTGAAAGTGCATATCTAAGAAATCGTCTAATTTCAATAGATAAATGGTGTAAATGCCATTTCTGAAGATGTCATGAATTGCTTACTGTATCTCTCATTATAATGGTAGTTAATCAGAATGATTATTTACAAATTCTATTAAACAGAATTTACAAATCATAAGGAATTTTTAGATGTATATTTTAATTTTAAAAATTCATATATATTTTTTCAGCAACATATCAATTAGTTTTATTCCAAATTATAAATTTTTTTCAAACCGGTTTTCGTTGTATTTTACAATTAACGTTCCAATACTTTAGAATTGTTTAAACCGCAGATGTATTTCCAGATTCTTCGTAATATTTCATACAGTCTAAAAATTCTTGATCTATTGCTTCGAATTCCTTCTCGGTCGTCTAGATGCAGAATTAAGGAGGCCTGTTCTCAAGATCGACCAAATTTTTTCAATCCTATACAAAGTTGTGAAATCTAAACTTTTTGAACGGGTTTTGCTTCATATGATTTTCATTGTTTTCCCAATCAAGTCGCAACATTTGAAGTTTCATAAAACATTATTTTTCTCATTCAGATAAAGATTGAATGACTCAATGGTAGAAATTCGCACCAATGTCGATTCCGTAAGAATGGTACTGAAAATGAGATCGTTATTGCAAGGATTAACCATTCTCAAATGGATTTTTATTTTACCAACGATATTATCATTGACCCATACTACTGGAGTGAAAAATCTGTTCTACAATCAAACCCCCAGTTATCAGGAAAAACTTTCCGTGTAATATACCATACATGTATTTGTATACGTTATACGGTGTTTTATTTAGCTGACGTGATTCTTTAATTTTTGGAGGAAGATTACTATGTTAAGCTCTATGCGTAGGAATGATTGTTGTGGGTCGAATATGTACAAAAGCGATTGCCTTATCGAAATTTATTGATATTTCAAATCTGGAATAACCTATCAATTTGTAAACTTTTATGGATAACTTAGAGGCATTATATATAAAAATTGTTCTTGAGTAATCTCAGATGAATTTAATTTAGAAATAATTAAGGGGTAATTCAAACTCTAGAGATGGTAAAAGAGTAAAGCAATTTTTTTTCTCCAGAATATCACCAGGTGTACATTAAGAAAAATAATTCCTATTATAGTAAATTTGTAATATAGAGAATGTTCTGTATTCGTATAAAATATGTGGATTGTTAACTGATATGCAATAAATGGAAAGTGAGAACTAAATTGAACCAAATGTTAATGGTGGAGCCCGTAAACTGGATGGAGACGATGTGATTTATATCTCTAATTTGTATTATAGGAAGTAAAAATTAAGGATAGTTGGGATGGTTTATGTATTGAATTTCGGAGTGATAATTGTATGGAAATGCGACAACTGAATCTGGAATTGAGTAATGCACGGAATGAGGTAATGCAGAAAATAGAGGCTATTAAGAATTCGGGGGCTGAGCTACTTGGAAATGGATACGCGCGGAAGTTTGAAATTAGAGATACGTGACAATTGCTGTTCCTCGTTAGATATGCTTGGGGTTGGCTCGATGGAGTAGGGTTTTATTTTTTTAGATGGAGTGGGTGTAAAGGTGGGGTTGAGATTTTGTTTTTAAATGGAATGGGTTATGCTCGAATGAGTTTTGTTGGTTCCATGGAGTGAGTGTGGTTAGGTCTGTACGGCTCGTTGGAATGGGTTATGCTTGGGATGAGGTTTGTTTGGATCGACGGATTGGGTAATGAGTGTGGTGAAGTCGGTTTGAATCGTCGGAAGGGTTAACGAATGTGGTGAAGTCTGTTTGGCTCGTCGGAATGGGTAATGAGTGTGGTG
>JAOUZG010009736.1:2704628-2731341 GCA_026289955.1 Argiope argentata
CGCCGGAGTGGGTTATGCTTGAGTTGACGTTTGTTTGGCTCGCCGGAATGGGTTATGCTTGAGTTGACGTTTGCTTGGTTCGCCGGAGTGGTAAATGAGTGTGATGAGCGCTGCTGAATTGTTGGAATTGGTAATGAATGCAATAAAATTTATGTACTGCGTGTGATGACATTTAAAATGTGTAAATGAAAATGGGTCAATTTGTAATATCAAAGCTGTTTTGAAACAGTTGGTAAAGTATAAATTGAAGTGCGAGTGTGTGGGGGGTGAAGTGTTGATCTGTGTAGGAGAGTTTGTCATTACATCTACTGGATTATACTAAAGGGAACTGTGTTAGTGGTAAATGTGTTATCGAAGAATAATGTATGGATTGTGTGATTTCATTGTACTAAAGATATCAGTTTGAAACCAAATTTGAAATATTTTGGGAATATGCTTAGGTATTCTTAATCGGTTTTTATTCTAAGAAACATTTCTTTGTCATCAATTATTCTATTGTATTTTTCAAATAACATTCCCTTAATTTCTATAAGTGAATTTGTTAGCGTTAACAGTTTAAGAGTTTAAACATTTCGATATATTTTACATCACAGCTTTAATTGTATAAGATTGTTTTTCTTTTGCCGTGAAAAACATTGCTCAATCTGTGTTTTATTTTCTTTATCGGTTCATATCCAAATTAAAATAGTGTAATTTCTTTTACTATATATTCATAATTGTTTTGGAAGATGTATTTAATTATTGAATTTCTAATGACCTAATTTTTCAAATCGAATAATTCTTTCAAATCGGGGATTTACAAATCATGATGGATTTCGATGTCTTTGTGAATGTTGTTCTGCACGAAAATTACGCTAATAAGGCACATACAATCCTTTTACGTTTTCACAACTTTGACTGTACGTTTTAAAAATTCATTTGTAACTCTTGATCACAGTAAAAATGGCAAATGAAAATATTCAATTTTTTCCCCGGTTTTCTTTTAAAATTAATTCATAACTTTTGGAATGTTCGTTTTTCCGTCACAAATTAGTAAGCAGTTACTTTTTTGCATTTACCAGACATGTTTAGAGTATTTAGTAATCATAACAAACTTGGAGCTTTTCTACGAATACTTTTTATTTTTGGGGGGTAATTAAAAATACGAAGATTGAATCGTATTTGAAAAAGGATTCATCGTTAATTGATTATCAATATTCCCCACCCTTACCTGGAAAATGTATCAATAAATTTCCCCTGACCCCTGAACATCTACAAATAAAAAATATTCTGCATTGGCAGTTTTTTAATGTAAAATTTATTAACCCATGACAATTTCCATAACTTCTCTACCATATTCTTCAATGCAAAAATTGAAGAATATGGTAGAGAAGTTAACGGAAATGCAATTACATAAGGAGTACCAAAATATAAAATCGAATATTCTTAGTGAGGTTTCGAATGTGGCAAGGCGTCAGAATGCAAAACTGATTTCTCTTGAATAGCTTCAGATAGAAATAAAAATCTCCCTGGCTGTTTGCGATTGGTTCAATTCTACAATACAATTTTATTTTCCAACTATTTCTTCTGGAATCGAATTTTCTTCTCTTTAATCGACCTTTGTCGATGGAAAATTAAAAAGTTAGGAATAAATATTTTAATCTTGATCTGAAGGAGAAAAATAATGCGGCACGAAACTTGGCACGTTTTACTTTTAAATCAGAAAACAGTGAAAAATATGGCGGAGAAATCTGTGTACAAAGTTCAGATTTCGTGACTTCGTATAGAATTTTCGAAAACAGGCTAACTGAAGAACCCGATGAGCTAATGGATGAAAGTAATCCTAATTTTATCACAATAATAATGATTCTTTCAATTTTAGGCCTAATTGGGGGGGGGGGGTGACAGTACTTCTAAACTTGGAAATGCGAATGCAGTTACACGAATGATAATCTCTTACTGGTTTAATATCTTCGAATTCAAAACTCTAAGTAGTTTTAATGTTATAGAGTTGATTGATTAGAAGATAGATTATATGTAAACGATACCAGAAAAACTTGATAAATAAAAATTCGCTATATGGTTATAACACCAAGCTCAAACTTGTCAAACATTGGACTCGATTCGTGAAAAAGGAATACATCCGAAACACACATCTATACTTTTAATTTATCTAACAAAACCAAAGAGAAATCGAACCGTATTGTGCCAAAACCAATGTCGTAAAAGGGAACACTTTAGGTGATTTCGTAACATAATTTTTTCTTTAACTACATTTTAAATCTTTAAATTCATTTCAGAAATATAACCATAACCAATTTTATTTCTTCAAAATGCTGGCATTTTATTTCCTCTTTTAAAATATAAAAAACTATTCTGGTAAGCAGACCGGTTTAACTTTTCTTGGCATTAGTTAAATTCCTGGAACTTGCATAATAGATTGTCTTCGCCAACGGTTTAGTAACTCATTGGCGACGGATTTGAATTTGGCGTTCAAGATCAACGCATTACACTCTTGCCAGATGGCCATAATTGGCGGTTTAGCAACTCGTTGGCAACGACTTCAAATTTACCGAGAAAGTTGAACGGTTTAATACTCAAGTATCTAATTCCTGTATATGCAAGATCATATCAATCTTATAGTAATCTTAATTTTGGTCACATCTAAATGTAGAACTGCCTTAAGAAATTTATTGTACAGAATAATCTTTTTGCAGTCTGGATTTCCCATTCAGTTTAACAACCTGAGGATTAAATCCCCAAAAGCGGTGAATATGGATATCAAATTTCGTGTGCGTTTGTGTGAATCAAAACGAGGAACTTAGCGGAATCAGATCCAGGATTAAATTAATTGAGCTCTTAATACATCTAAGAGAGCATTTCGGATGCTTTAAAAATGTCCCGAAATGAACGCTAAGGACCAACACATCGTCTATATTAGAAAACTTAAATTTAATGGGATGTGTTTAATAACAAATCTAGAAGAAAGAAATACAGTAATTGACTGTTCACAAGATAAGTAGATTTTGTAACTGTAAATCTTGAATGTAACAATTCAATCAGTGGAATTTCAACGAAGTTGTTTATCTTGCAAAGTAAAATACTTGAATTTTGCAATCATTCAATTCTTTTTCATAACGTAATAGAATAAACAGACGCTGATTATTTCGAGCATTTTTAATATTGTTTGGATTGTTAGTATGCATTTTCCCATTTTAATTTTTTGAGACTTTTCTACATTGAGTTTTCATGGTAGGTACTGAAAATACCCTATTTGTATTTGTGACTGAATACAAATGTGACTGAAAAGAGGCCAAGCAATAGTTCTCTGAAATTACCGATAAATAATGTAGAAAAGAAGTTGAAAAAAAAAGCACTCTCGGAATTATTTTCAATTCCATTTGATAAGAATTGAAGCTTCGTAATAATTATAAATTTTCTCAATGTATGCAATAACAAGTTTGACTTCAGAATGGAAAAATATGACAAGAAAATCCCAAGTTTCTTTAACACTGGTTTGCAGTTAGATAACTTTTTTGAAATAGTTAGCAGGATCATACTGTGTTTGTGACAACGACAGAAATTACTTGTATATATAAAATTAAAGGCAAAAAAAATTCTGAAATGAAAGCCTTTAAAATGACTGTAAAGCAGCTTGGATGAAACAAAAATCAAATTTCAACTGAGAAATGAAATCGTTGGAGCAATTATGTTAAATAATAAGACTATTTTATTCAGCTTTTGAATTTTTCAATCAAAATCTTGCAATTGAAATAAAAATTTAAAAAGTGTGAGAACCAAATATGAAGTCTCGTCTTCGAACTCAATTTAGGAATGGTAACTCTACGAATTGAAAAAGGAGTAATTGAATCAGAGCAGATGTGTTAATTTGGAATCTTCCTTCCTGTTGTAGCATCATACAAATGTACATTTTGGTAAATTTGTCAGCTTAATTCATTTGGTTAATCAACTATGATAAAAGCTGGCAATAGTATGAAATCAGCCTTTTATGATTTCGCTATCATCTAGAAACATGGTTTGATATTTGCCTTGTTTTTAATTTCTGTACTGCACGCTAAGTTTTGTTTTTCTGGAATTCATCCCAGAACTTTAGAATCTATTTCTATAGAATGAAGAAATCTATCTCCTAGATTATCGATAGAATTTTATTTCAATATATTACATGAGATGATTTATAAGATTGCACATCGAGGATTGTACATTTTCTGCGGCTCATCTGCAATTCTAGAGAAATCAACTATGAAACTTGCTATATTTCATACGGTTTCAGAGTTTGTTGATAAGACCAAAATTCACGAATGAGGCTTTCTTCATTGAGGCTAATATCTTGAATGAGGACATGACGTCACTCTCGATTATTTTAGATAATCGGTTCATCTAGTGCACCTAATTATTCAGGAAATAGTTTTCAGAAGTGATGTGGAAGTTGCTTCAGTTCAAGGACTAGGTGAGTTATAAATTCTAATATTAATAATGACGTAAATAATTTCTTTTAGAATGATAATGTATGCTAATTTAGTTCTTAAATTTGAAACATTTTATTTTGTGAAGAATTTAATAATTTCACACAGGCATCGTGCAGTTATTCATATCCATTATCCATCCATTAACATATGGATGGATAGTTAAGATAGTTTAAAGAAATTTTTTTTATTGTATTTAGTTACCCAAACAACAAAAACAATGCCAAAGAAATTCAATTGGCGATAAATTTGCGAGTTAATGCCATGTTTTTTTAACCGCTTACGTCGCTATTTTTGGTGTCAAGAAGTTTCATTCCGGTATGGACGTATTGAGCTGAATTTTATTTTTAAATTAAAATATAAATAAAGGAAGAATAAAATGTGATACTTTTTAAAGCACAATTATATAGAAAGTAAAATAATAAAAACAAGTAATATAAAAAATGTCAGTCAATTCCTACTTAGGTTAAAAATATTTTTTTTATTTCAGTTACTTTTTATTAAATAATTATGATAAATATAATGCATCAAGAAATTTATTTTCGCAAAACATTGAACTCACATTTTTCTCATTCACCTGAAAAATTCATAAATCCTCGCAGTTTACCGGTTGAGCTACTGCCTATTGGTTTCAATTTTTATTACAAACTGCTAAAACTCTATAGTATTAAAAATTAATATTTTTGAAAAACCTGTATTAACATCAAGTGTCATCTGCTAAAAATTTAAAAAACGGATTTGAACTGGAGTGGATAAATAAAAAGTATTTTATTAAGGATTGAAAATTTGGATAATATGTATATTTGTAATGATATTTTGAACTCTAATTTAAGTCAAAAATAAATTTCCTAACTTTCAATTCAAAAAATATTCTTATTTCCTGATCCATCCCACCTGTTCTAGTTAATTAATTCAATGGAAGCTTTGTAAAATTGCTGAATCAGCAAAAAGCAGAACATTTCTCACACTTTAAGTGAGAGGATGAAAATTTTCCAGTCAAGTACATTCCTTTAAACGACCTTTAAACATTCCTTTAGTTTCCTTTGCCTGTTTAAGCGTGTGCCGAGAAAATCCCCATCAAAATCTCATTATATATAAGCACTAAGAAAAAAAATTTCCCTGTCAAAGTTTTATGCTATTTAAGACCAGGGATAAGGATGTCCCTTCTTTCTTTACGCTCCTGCTTTTCTGCCACGCTGTGAGCGGACTCGCCTTGTCCGTGTAGTAAAAAAAAATGTAAATAAACCATCTCCCAGGATGGAATAAAACGAACTTAAAAATTCAAAGTGTCATCTATGTCTTCGAAACCATCTTCTGCTTATAGCAAATATATATAAGGAAGAGTGTAAACTAATAGTAGAAATTGAATAAAACAATGCGGAAAAGAAATTCTGCTCATTGGTATTTATATGGGAAAAATTTGCTATTCTCTTAACTGAAATGCATAAAAAATCTAATCTTGATACTTGTTTTTGATATTTTTAAGCCATCACAGGTTATTTTCTTTTGTAGGAGTTTTGAAATTGCCAGACGACTGATATTGTCCATTTTGTTGCACAGTGTATCGATCGGATCACCTCTTTCACCACAGGAACAGTTATCGTCTCTACGGAGAGTGAAACGGAAAAGGTATTAAGAGAAAGAGGGGATTGTGTCCTGAAAAATGACAAATTGGTATTTATTTGGAATAAATGAAAATCTTTTTTCTATTTTTCCAGGTCCCCCTTTCTCGATGCTAAAGAGATCCGTTTGGCAGAAAAATGAAGATAATTCTACAACTGGAATATAATGAACCGCTGGCAACAATGCCATCTACCAAATGAAGTCAATTACCTAAACAAAGAAAAGCCTAAATGATTGTCTTTGCTATTGAAAGTAATTGTCAACAATTAAAAAGAATGTCCAAAAACTGAGTAGTTGAAGCAAAAAAAAAAAAAAAGAAATTAAAGCTTTTTGAAAGATCAAAAGCCGGATTTAAGAACTGATGCGTCTATCAAATAATTGCTGAGGCTGGACAAAAGGACGTCACCTTTCAGTTGACTGGTTTCTGATTTTCACCCCTACACCTGTTAATTACTATTTGGTAATATATTTAATTACTTAATTTCTTTACATGTTTATAGACTGATCTGGTACACTAATGGATTATAAATTGTCAAATTAAGCATGTATAACGCAAAAACTATAAGTGGACATTTTCAGATCTATAGTTATCTAATTTGGCGTCTACTTAAGAAATAAGGGGTAGATCATTAGTTACAAAGGGTATTTTAAGCTTTTTATTATTTTTTTTAATAAAAAATTAATTACTTAAGTTTTTCTATAAACGTCAAAGGATGATTTTATTTCCAATAAGTTTTTAATTTTAATAAAATTGCATGTATAAGTGTAAGCGCAATCTTGTTGTAATGCCTATCATTCATATAATCATGTGAAAAATAGAGCGATTTTAAATAATAGATGACATTTTATTACTTTTAAGGCGATTAAAATTTTAAATTTATAATTTTTAGCTTTTGATAAATTTTAAGCCCTGAATAATGCATTGTCATAACTGGATAAAGCCCTGATCAAGCAGAAATTTTGAAGTTGTAAAATCGGCTGAAACATATCTTGAAGAGAATTAACAAATTATTGTGGAACACTTCATAAGAAAATTCATCTTCCTCCTTTCCTCTTAGAATTTCTCGTTGAAATATTTCAAGATCAGTTATTTTAACCCTATCTAAGGTCATGGTAAATATACTTTAAGTTAAAATCATCATTATAAGGGATTCATAATCCTTTTAAAGCTAGAATAATTTGCTACAATATTTCTTCTATCCACCATATTGACTCTATTTTCTTTTCTTTTTAGCATTATCAAGTTTCGGACAATGAGTAACCAGATACTTCATGAGACCTCTTATACACACGAATACATGATGAAATGTATATGGATCTTTCTAAACACGAATTATTCGTAAACCCTCTCAATTTCAGACTTTTGCCATAATGCTGGACACGAAAGACAAAGACTGTTCGACACTAGTATTGGCATCGCGACATTTCCGGGTGGTGGTGGCCTGGTGCTGAGGTCTCGATTCGTAAGCAGTAGGGTCTGGTTCGAGACCCGATTCCACCGAAGAATCGTGTAAGGAAGTCTGTTGCACTTTGATTCCATTAGGACCAAAATATCCTCCAGTGAGTGTGGTGTGGAGAGAGCGATACCAACTCAGGTGTCATCCTTGTCATCAGTCCGAGGTTCAAAATTACATGGTCGGATCCAAAATAGCCCAAGTGTTGCTTTACAACGGGGAGTTAACTATATTAAACTGGCAACTGTCGTGGCTGGTTCGTGAGTGCTTTTAAAATAACTACGAAAATAGAAAAACAAGATTTATTTCAGATTCGACCGAGTTACTCTGCTCAGTAACTCCTCTCCCAGCCAAACCTCTGCATGACATCACTCTTTAAATTACACTCGCGCTTATTGTCTTGCGCCATCTATGAACGCTTATTTCTTAACGCTTTCAAAATCCAATCACTACAGCAACATTGCCAGATGTCAATATTGCGAGTTGAATTTATAAAAGTTGCATATATAAGTTTAAAAAAAGGCCGAGACAGCAAGTGTGTATGCTTTAAATGGATTCTGAGCTTAGAGATTTAAGTTCAATGCGAAATTTATTAAATAGTTGAAATTTGACCATATAAAAATGGTAAGCTTACAATAAATGTAAAATCGATCCAAAGTTCAATGGAATCCATATATTATTAGGTCCCATTTGAATGTTTTTGTTGAATATTCCAAATTTCTGAGTTTCTTACGATGCAAATTTCTTCACTGTATTTACAGCAGCTTTTGCAAGAATAATCTAGAATACTTTTTTATATGCCAACATGTGTTTTGGTTATATAAAAATTTAAAATAGGCATTTGATACTTCCAAGAACAAATGACTCCAAAATTACAATAAGATGTTCACTCGATGTATACTTAAAATAGTAACAGCAAATTTGACTGAAAAATAAAAACGGAAAAGAAGTGAATTCTAATCTTCTAGAAAGAACTTTTCTTTTTTGAGGGGAAAAAAAACCATGCTCGGTTTTGAGTTCTGAGTAATAAATCCTTGTTGTCGTAAATCCATACCACTTTAAATTTGGGAAGATTTATATTTTTCCTAAACCCTCAAATCAATTTTCCCAGTGGTTTCGGTCTCAAATTATCGTAACGATAGTGGATAAAAGTGAGTAATTAATCTTCTCGTCTATAATTAAAACTTTAAGAATTTCACATTGATGAGCTAATTTTTGGCTTATCATATTCCAATATTGCTTTGTTTAACCAAAAGCACAAGACTGGAATTATAATGAAGAAAATATAATACAAGAAAAATTAAGAATTTGTTTTTCTTTTTTTTTAAGCAAACTCAAAATAGGATAGTTTATTTCAGTTTAATAATTACAATCTCCTGTGTGGAAATACTAGCGTGTGAGAACTGAAATATCAAGAGCAAAGCTATCATCAAATGCCATTTCATTGTTGGTAATCTTTCGCTCTAATAATGTCTCTATCTAAGTACAACAAAAAAAATTTGTATGTGGAGTATCAAAGAGATACAGCTTTACAACTACTATGAAAAAGATTCAATGGGAAGGATTTGTACTCGAAATTTACCATTATATAAAGGTACTTTCTTTTGTAAACTTTGTTATTTAGTGCTTTTTAGTTTAAAAAAATGTTTGGTATATAAACTAGTTTTTTCACCTGTAAAATTTTTCAATGAAATGTGAATTTATGTAAACAAAAACAATCTTATTATTTATATATATTTCTGTAGTAAGTGGTTTCATTTGTGTTTATCTATACTGACAATTTCATTTCTCTATAGATCTGCTAATGAAATGTTTAAAATATCTCTAATAAGTATGAAGTAGATATTTTATTTCAATTGCTTGATTGTTTGTCTCAAATTTTCAGTACCAGTTTATATTTAATGATTGAATTTGTAATAATGTATTTATCTGAGAAAAACTAAATGTTTTTTGGCAGTAAAAAGAAAACAAATGTTTGTTACAATTAAATGTTTGATTGTAATCTTATTGAAAAGAATGTGTACAACAAATTTAGTTTATATACGCTTATAAATAAGTAAATATGCTTTGTAAAACTATTATTTGATTTAAACTAAGATTTAAGTTATGTATTAATTTTAAGTTATTTTTTTTAATATTTTAAAAATTATGATCTTTTAACATGTATGTAAATATTTAAAAACTTTTTCTTGGAATTTCTTTTTGTAAGATGTTTTAAAATATTTAGAAAAGTTGGAAACTGAAAGATCCTTGCTATGTCTTCTGGAATTTAAGTTAAAATATCATTTTAATTCTAATTAGAAAAAAATTCTAAAACTTTCATCTATTTGTACGATTAATTTAAAATATATTGTCATTTTTTTGCATTCTTTAATAAATTAATTTTTCAGAGAATTTTTTTTATTTAATTTTATAAAAATCCATTTTTATATCGTAAATTTTAAATCACAAAATTAAATTTTAAATAAATTTTTAATTTTAAATATAAAATGTAAATATATAATTTTTTTGTTAATATTCTTGTATCCTTAGTAAAATTAAATTACGTAAAAGTAAATTTATACGACTCCTATTTCCAAAAAGGTTTCGCATTGAAACATCCGATTCGCTCGGCCGGCCAGCCAATCGGATGTCCCCTTAAAATGAAAAATATTGATTATCATGTCTGATCAACATGATAATCAATATACTTTTAAAAAATATGACTAGTCAGGGAACTGATACTAATAAAAATGAATGCTAATGAATAGCTTTTCGTGACTAAATATTTCATGTCTAAAATAATTTTGAATGTGAAGAATGGCAATGTTAAGGAAGAATACTCTTAATTTATTATTAAATCTAAATTATAAGCTTTTAAATTTTATAAACTTTTTTAATCACTTTTAAATCAATTATAAGCCTAAATCTAACTATAAGCGTGTAACTTTTCTGCTGAAAAAAATTTCTTGTTAATTTCTAATTTTCATTTTTAAAGAATATTACTTAAACGAAAGTATTAAAAAAAATGTGTATAAGTTCATTTGTAAATTTTAATATCATTATATTAGCTATTTAGAAATGTAAGCAATTAGTTTTTTCTCATGTATTCTGTATCTATGTTATCCTTTGGAAGTTTTATAATATCGTTTACGAAATAATAAAATCATATTTTGTGATCGTTTTATCTGAATAGATTGCTATTGTTGCTTTTTCTTTCAACATTATTAAATATTTGAGTTGTGTTCATGTGTGCTTTCTATAATATTTAAATAAGTTGCAATTACCAAGTAATTGAGTGGTGTTGCTTGTACTTAATTATTTAAAAATGATTACATGTGTTCATGTTTATAATAATGAATTACAGATACATAACCAAAATGAAAAGTTTTAAATTATACTTTGAGTGCATTAAAACGTTTTAAAAATATTAAATACTTAAAAAAAATATGGCGTGTCATAGAAATGAATGTTAATGGATAGCTTTTCGTGAATAAAATATTTAATGTCGAGAATAATTTTTATTGCGAACAATGGCATTGATAAAGAATATTTTTAATATACTATGAAATCTTCATAAAATTATTTTTATTATGAAATTTTAAAAATGTTTTCATGATAAAATTATAAAAAGTATTTTATATTAACATAATCTTTTTTTCTACTGCTAAAAAAATTCTACTTTTTATTATAAAAAATTATTCAAACTTTAGAGAATAAAAAAAACATTTGAATAAATTCATTTGGAATTTGCAATAACTTCACAGCAATTTGTTAGAAATATAAGCGGTTTGATCACTTTTATGCATTCTGTGTGAACGCTATACTCTGAAGGCTTTCAAATATCCTTTGTAAAATAATAAAATCATATATTGATCATTTTATCTGAATGTATTGTATTATATATATATATTATCCTTTTAATTTGTTTAATGTTTATAAAAATATTAATTTGTATTCTTTTCTTAAAAGTATTTAAAAAATTAAAATTTTATCCATATGTGATCAGTTGATATTCTAATTATATCATCATTACCAAATAGTTTATTACTAAATATTGATTCTATATTCGTGGTATTGCAGGTATTTAATATTTAAGAAAAATGATTCCAAGATTTTAATTTTATAATGAGGAATTACAAATAAAAAAATTGAAATAAATGTTTAAAAATTAATTTTATTAGATTTAATAATCTTGAATAGTTTCATATTTGCAAAGATAGAACTCTGTAATCGATTTTTTTTCCTTGTATAAGATTTCTAAAACCCTTGAGTATTTTTGCTAGCAATGCGAGATTTTAATATTGCTTTTTTAAATGTTATTAACCGATTATATTCATTACATTTTTATTATATACAAGTGGTACTACTTATGGTGATATTCAGAAGGTACTAATTTGACAATTCTATTTTTAGTAATTCATTTTTGGATGAAAATATTTATATTGTAAAGTGTTCCAAAATATTGTTAGTATTTAAATTTTATTTTCCTGCAATATTTATAATAATGTAATCTTTCAACTATGTATTACTATTTGTATATTAAGCAATAAAAATTTGCAAATAAAGATTTATACCGAATTGTTTTTATTCTTCATGAAATTGCATAAAATACGAATTTTACGAAATCCTGCTATCAATCTTGCATGGTTTTCTGCAAAGTTAAAATGTTTAAATAATTTGGCTTCTTAAATTGCAATAAATTATTATTGAGAGATGCAAAAAAAATTTGCAAGAAATTCTTATCCTCTTTTTCAATGTTTGTATTTTTAGATGTTTAATCCCTTGAACGACAATTTATTTTCAGTCAGCACTGCTCTGGCAGACGATTTTTCTTCGTATTAAGAAGAGCGATTGATATGGAAACTTTTTTTTTTGTTGCTCAAATAATTTGTTATTAAAAATATTTGTTTCGCATATTTATATGAATATATATAATATGATTAGTGTCGGTTAATTCTTGATTAATGCTTAACAAAAATATTCCGGTTCTACTTAGTATTTGAAAGAAAGTGAGTACGTGTTTCAACATTAATACATATAGGTCTTTACAAATCACACTCCAACGGTAACTAGAAGCATGCACACAATTATATCGAAGCAATAGACTCGATATGACTTACACATACTTCTCTAAAAAAAGCATTAAACCTCAATAATTTTTGGCGGGTTCAGCTTGTTCAGGAAATTTTATGACGAGCTGGACTCATTTCCGTTCAAGAGGTTTAAGTTCTATTCATCAGTTGCTGTATTTCATTTAAATTTGATTAGTAATTGTATTAATTTACTGTCGTTTTATTATGATTAATTTATTTCAAATTGATAAATCATGGATTAAAGTAATATTGAGTTAGTATTTTCTAGCATCCGAAAAATACAAAAATTTAAGATTATAATCGTAACAAATTTAAATGAAGATTTTGCTAAATTTTTTACGCTTCTTATATCTCAGACTAAAATATACATTCCTAGAAATACGTCACTCGTAACTCTCTGAGCTAAAGAAAATTTTGTATTCTATTTGAAGATTTATATCCATTTAAAATGAAATTCTTGCTGCATATATGTTCAAATGCAATTGGTTACTACAAAACTCGTTACTATAAACTAAAAAAAAAAGAAATTTTGTACACGTTTTATCAAGTTAAGTGTTTATGAATGGTTTTTTAAAAAAATATATCCGTTGAAGTTTCGCGCATTTACATGCATGTAAAAACAATAATTGAAAAAAATGGCCTTGCTTAGGATAATGAAACTCGGAATAGGATATTAGAAATTTTCATAATTCGAAGAAATTAATATCATATTTCATTAATAAAAGATTCTACTCAAAACGGTTGTACTGTAGATGGGTTGAGTTTCTGGTAATTTTTACTCGACCATTGCTTAGTAAGAAACGTGACAATAAAAAAATGTCTCAATTGTTATAGTGGATTTGAATTGTCATTCTGTTGTTTGTTGGGGTTAGAAGAAATGTGTGATTTCTTGGGCATTTTAAACTGATTTGAGGACTTTTTGTTAATAAAAGTATGAGTGGAATAATTAAAAAAAGGATATTAACAATTTTGTATTCAATTAAAATTTGCATGATGGTGGATATTTCCATTATATTGTTTTATAATTATTTTATATATTATGTTTTTAGCGTAGCGGGTTCGGATTGAATTGACTTTACTTGAGGACAGCACAAACAAATTTATTTACAAAATAATTATGTATAAATTTCATATAAACACAATCCAGCAGTCAACAGTCACTTACAGCGTAAATGCAAGTCTTACGCACAATAAAAACAGACTGCAAAACAGCTATCGTATAGCACAGCAACAGTTTATCGCAGCGAGCTCAATAATACAACGTTAGCAGTAAGCACAACTCACTAATCCTCTAGTCCAGCGAGAAGCATCTCTTACTGAAGAAAACTCTTAACTAACTCACTCACTCCGGCTACTCGTCCTTATAAAGCCGAAGAAGCGCATGTACCGAAACTCGTGAAAATTCTCAAAACAACGCGCACAATCCAGCGGCTACTAGACTATTCCTTTCGCCAAACCAATCAAGATGGCGCAAGGCTCCTCGCCTAACGTCGCCATTTTTGTTGCATTTTCGTGCCGCTCACCCGTTTATAACAATATTTATACTAAGATTTTTTTAAACATTTTTTTTTAAATCTAGAGCATGAATTGTATCACCCTGATATATTTCATAAAAAAATGCTAAGAAAAGCTAATATATTAGTTCTGTTTCGGAATTTAGTCTAAATTGATTGGCTAAAAGATATCCAGAAATACCTTTCTTTCATTCTCTAAATTGTGATGTAAAATTCCCTTATGAAGGACTTTAAAAATAAAAATCTGAGCACTCGTGATATTTACTTACTAGCCCAAAGTTCACAACTTTTAGACAAGGGAAATAGGGAGTATATCAAAGTTTTGGGAAGAGCATACCTTCTGGTTTCATTATTGAAAATTTAAAAATTATCTGGAAAATTAACTTTTAACCACAAAATGTTTTAGGAAAATCGGGGCTCTTCATATCTGTCGCATTCATCAGTTCGTTATCAATTTTTTCCAACCCATAGTTGACCATAGTTGTTTGGCCTCGACTTAGTAATCGGGTGGTTTCAGTTCCGAAACCTGATTCCACCGAAAATCTGTTGTATAAGTGTGTTTAGTGCACGTTAAATCCATCAGGGGTACCCGTGCTCTCTTTGGTATGATGTGGAAATACAATGAGATTTGCCAGCTCAAGTGCCGTCCTTGTCATCTAACAGACGTTAAAATTCAGAGGTTCATTCCAAAAAACTTCAAGTGTTGTTTTAAAACGGGACTATTTTTATTTAGTTGCATATGTGGCGTCAAATAGCAGTGAATTGTTATTGACAATCAGCTTTCATTTGTAAAAGGTCATATTTGATTATGAAAGATTTGTTATTTTAGACGATTGAGAAATAACATTGTTCGCTGGATGTAAAAGATTAAACATGATTGGTGGGACACAGCATTTTGAGTTCCTAGACTTGATATCACTTCTAGACACGTTATAAATTTTTCCGAATAGAAGAAAAACGCAAATTTTTATTACTATAAAGCCTATTTCTAGTTACTCCACAATGAAAATTATCAGAGGTAATTGTTAACCCTATTTTCTTATTTTGTTGTCAGGTGGAAGTACAAAAAGAGAAATTGAATTTTAATCACAACGGCTATATACTTCACACCCAAGAAATATATAACAATTTCGAAAAAAATATATGTCAAGATTGGATGATAAAAGTTTAGCTTCAGTTTTTTTTTTAAATTAAAGTTAGAACATGATGTTGTTTTAGGAATGAGGTTTTTGGCCTCTACAAAAATCCATTGGCGAAAAATTAAAAAAAAAATTATCTGCACGAGTATCTCAAAATTCCAGCTTTTAATAACACGTTGCCATAGCATTTAGAAAAGCTCCGATTGTCAAAAAAGAAAAAAAAATGTGAATGACTGCGTTAATAAAACCTAGAAAAATGTCATTTTCAGCACGATATCATGTGAAATGAAATAAATAGGAAATGGGATATTTTTTCAAACAATGAATGCGAGACAAAGTTTTTTTTGGATCGTTTGCGATACCAAAGCGACTCATTCAATGAAATAGTTAAAATGAATAGAGAAATAATTTAACTCGCACGAGCACGTGGTGCTGGGCCGTTCAAGAAATGATGCTCTGACAGGATACATTGAAATATGCATAGAAAATTTATCCTTTGATTACGACTACAACTAAAGTGAACAAAAGTTATAAAATAATATTAAAAAGACCGGCATGTGCCGTTTGTATTCCTCTAAACGGCTTTAGCGAAGAAGCGGACTTCCCAGATCGCTGTCTTTAGCTCTGTGTACTCTGCTTATGGTTTCCAATTGCTCTGTTCCCAGTTGGGGCCCGGTAGCCTGGTGGTAAGGACCTGGCTTCAAAACAGGAGAGTTTCAAGTTCGAGACCCGATTCCACTGAAGTGGTATAGAAGTTTCTAGAGATACCAGTTCAGATGCCGTCCTCGTCATCTGAACGCAGTTCAAAATTATGAAATCTGTCTCAAAATAGCCCGAATGTTGCTTTAAAACGGGGATGTTAATCTAGCTAGTGTTCACTATAACCTTTCTTGGCCCTACTTCCATAGAAGAGTTTAGTTTGAGTTAAGCTTCTACGCAAAATTAAAAGAATGAGATAAAACATCTGATGATGATCGAATCTAAAAATTTAATACTGATAAAACTACCTAATTCACACCTTGACCTTGATTTAAAGATTTTGCCTCAGATTTAACCCATTTGATTTATTGCATTCCCGGGTTTAAAAAGTTAGCAGAAACTTATAAAGAGAAAGGGATATATAGGTTTTTTTTCCATTCATAGATCTTTTCATTATTTGATATATTTTAGAAATTCGATGTTATGCCAATATATCTGAAAACATTCATTTTTTGCTTTCCATCGGGCTGGGATGGCCTGGTTGATAGAGCGTTGGACTCGTACTCCTTAGGTTGCGGGTTCGAAGCTCAACGATCGTAAGATTCCCCGAGAGTATGGTGACTGGCGCTCGCTAAATCTGTTCGTGGTCGCAAAGCCCTCCATATCGAGAGTAATACCACTGGGGGTACTGGGTCAGAGGTGATCGTTCTCTGTTCCAGGTCTAAATTACGATCTGAGATGAAGGAATGAATTTGCATGAATGAAGTCCGCCCCCTAAAAAGGATTGTGATGTGTGAGTAGCTAAGTCGTACTTTGTACAAGTGGCGCTACTTGTAAAACAAAGAGACGCATTTCTTAGTCTTAGGCTTAAAATCTGCTGATCGTAACAGCGGGGGCTTGTCCAAGCCAAGTGCCATGAGTCACAACACGCACTTTCCATTTCTTAAATTAATAATTGTTTTCAGTTCGGTTATATTAACGCCCCTTTTTAACTCTTTGCACTCCAATGGTGCCTCTGAGGCACCATTTAAGACGGTGTATCATTTGGCGTTTCATTTATTCATTTTTCAAATTTAATCGTTAAAAACGCCTACATAATGGTTAAGAGACTTAGATTAATTTTTTTGAAGAAATTCGATTTAAAAGAATTATATATGTTTATATTTCATAGCAGTAAACAAATCTTTGTATTAGGTGAATAATTTTGCATCTAATTATTTTTCGGAGTGCGAAGCGTTAAAGTAACAGCAGGAAAATCGAAGAGTTTGAAATTTTAAATCGCTGTCAGGTGACGAGGGCAACAACTGAGCTATCGCCCACCTTCTTCAGACTTCAACACCACACCAGTGGGAGTATGTTCAGCCCTGGTGGATTTGACTTGAACTAGACCCCCTTACACGACGATTCTTCGAACCGGAACCCTCTGGTTTTACTAAACAGACCAATTACCAATGAAATTTTTACAACCAAATTTCTTGATATGGTTACTTACATGACTGTAATGTAAAAACAAACGCTTTATTTTATTTTCTGAGTTTATTTTATAATGGAGATGATATATAACACTATTAATATATGAATAATTTAGGTAATCTTCCAGAAGTTTTTTTTAAAAGAGCACCCTGCATGAAAATTTTAAAAGAAAAACCTTTAATGAAGGTAACACATACAGCGAAGATTATTAACAGCAAATTTTATATTGAAATTTAAAAATTAAGATCGTTTAAGATTTAAGTGGCATTAAAATAATACATTTACATTTACAATGCTACAAATTTTCAATAATTTTCAATAAATTTTTTAATAACATTTTTAATTTTTGAGTTGTGACAGTACATAATTTACATCAAAATATTGAACACGAATTTTTTGATATAACAATACTGGAATACATTTTAAATTTCTTTCTACATGAAAAGTTAAAGATTATGAATGAATATCAAATTATATTCTGAAAAATGGCTGATAAATTTCTGTCTTTTTTGCATTCTTTTAATCAAGATTAAAAAAAACAATAAATAAAATATTTCACGCTGTTTCTTTTTTTAAAAAATCGTAATTTAATTAAACATACTTGAAATTACATTTTTATATTTTCTTGCGTACATTAAATTAAGAATGGTTGCTATTGTAAAAGTTAAGTAAAGATTATTCATCCAGTAAACAATTTTTATTTGTTCGCATTTTTGCTGCCAAGCATATTTGAACGCTCAAAATAATTAGAGAAGTGTCAACAATTCTCGTAGATTTTTTTTTTAAGATCCTGATTTAAAAATGATGCCAAGGTCATTTTTCAATAACACTTATTTGAGTTAAACCTAAAATATACTGAATCCGATAAAAAGTGTTTTATATGTCGAAAAAAAATATATATATATATATATTAGAAATAAGTATTAAATTTATTCATGCCTTGATTTATATGCATATTAGTGTATATTATTTTCTGATTTTAAAATGTTTGTAGAAGAAATTTACTCTTATTTAAAATTATAGTAATATTTATCCAACAAAAATTCTTTTGATTATTTCATCGAAATGATTGGCAACACTTATACTGATAAACGAAATAACTTAAAACATAGTCGGTATTTTCATTCAAACGTAAAGGCAACGCTCACGTGAAAGATCTCTTTTTAAATAAAATTTTGTGAGTGCATAACTTCGTAATATAGCGAAAGAATTAAGACGAGAATTTGATTTAAGTAAGATTACTTTGAATAGTAAAACAGTTTATCGCCTTTTTTAAAAAAACAGAATCTGGAAAAATTATTTTTCCTTTTTAACTTGTAATTAACTCGTTTTTGGAATTCATTTTATTTATTAAAAAAATCGTCTGCTTTCGAGCTTTTTGAAAATTATTTGTTTTCATTTCACAATTCTTCATTTTATTATAAAATTCTCATTTCTATAGAATTATTAGAATATTTTTTTTGTCTGATTTTGCAGTTATTTTGACAATGTGTTTTTGATTATTGAAAAATCGATAGAAAGAGATCATTATTATTTTTTAAAGAACTGACGATTCAAGGGAAAATGTCATTAGTAACAAATTTACTTGTGACAATTGCTTTTTTTTTTTAGCTTCTTTCTTTTAATACTTGATGATTCTTTTTTTCATTTTTCCTATTTCGATCAGATGGCCGTTATTATATTTCATCTCAGCTTCAGTGTTGTTAGGATGTTTATCACATTTAAATGAATCTTCGTACAATTTCTAACTAATGAAATAAATTCAATTTTTTTCTTAAACAATGGAACAGGCAATAAATTTAAATTTACTGTTTAATTTAAAATGTAAGGAAGCTACACAGACTGACTATTTAAACAATATTTTATAAAGAGCATATTTATATTTTGGTGTAATTTTCAACATTCATTTTTTTAAATTTATAATTCATTTTTAGGCATTGTTTTATTAAAATTTTCAGCGTTAAAATTTTTAGATTCTATCAAAATTTTCAAATTAAATCACACTCATAAGATTATGGAACTAGATTTTTCACCGACAAATCTATTTATGGATAATAATTTATTTGAAAAGTTTTTAATTATAATAAAAAAATGTAAGCAAATAATGAATATAAAATTTTTATTAAAAGTTCAAAAATATATATTGATAAGAAATATTAATTAAACATATTGTATGAAATACGCTTTGTAATTATTAGAAAGTGTTTTTCAAAGTTTTGTTTATCTGGTAAATAGTATAGTTCTGCTGATATTTCATAACACAGTATATAGGAAATATTGGATCTAGGTTGATATCAATGAACGTACCGGCACTTTGAGAATGAAAAATCGAACATCAACAGGAACAAAGACAACAGGATCAAAAACTAAGTATCGAAAGTAACTCTTCTCTGCAACTTTTGTTCTTCTTCCTTTAACTAGATGTCGCTATCATCTCGCATCCATATGGGAAACTCTGCGGGCTGATTGGTCCATCCCGTAACAGCTGGGACCACGGAGGGGGTGTGACGTCACGCGCAGTATCGGGCAGGAGAAAAGTGGGAAGGGACGATCTTCCTTCCTCACCGAATAAGCCGAGCGGCGAAATGTCAGAGGAGAAGAGACAAGCCCTCTCTTCAATTCGTAACCGGTATTCGAAACTCGATTAAAAATGCTGCAGCTCGAGAACCACACGGAAAAGCCGGTGTCCCAGGGATTGGTTGATTCTATTCTAGGTCTCGGATGGAATAATCCGTTATCGTTTGCTCCACCGAAAGGAACCAGGCCGAGCTATTGATCGTTCCAAAAAGGCGAGAGAAAGAAAATCGGGCGGACCGTTCGCTCGCTGCTACATACAACATGGCCCCGCGCTACTGAGGTCTCGAGGAGTGCAGTGTGGGCCTTCAGCAACTCTCGCGCCTCCCAGTACTTTTTTCGAAGGGGGAACGGATGTATTCGCCTAGAATATCGTATCTCCATAGATTAGTTTTAGATGCAGTCGAGAATAGAGGTAGCGCCAGCCATGTCCCGCGAAGCCTACGGCAGCAGCAGTGTTAGCCAGAGGTCACCCAAACCATCCAGACGGACCGACATCAACCGCGAACCTGCATCCTCCTCCTCCAAGTACTATCCCTCCTCCATTTCCCAGCCTGTATCCGGACGGGCCAGTCCATCCCGTGGACCACCCCCGGAAAGTTCCCTTCCCATCGGTCGCAGGAGTAGCAGACACGGGTACGGTGCTAGTCGTTCCGGCAACGCCAGTCCTTTGACTTTACCCACGGACGGACCAGTTCCCCACTCGACCAGTGCGTACAACGTCGGGCACTACTACAACAACGAGGAACTGGCCGGAAGTCCGACCATGGACGGAAGGGCCACTGGTGGTCCGACATCGGGCCATCACCGGAGCCGTTCTGCTACTCGTGTGCCACTACGAAATTATCACTCGCTGGAGAGGGACCAGGACAGGGAGTTTGTGCCCATCCGGGATCCAAGAGACAGATCCTTGGATCGCCATCCCAGGAGCAGGGAGAGGTCGATGGACCGCTCCGGGTACAGGGACGAATATGCTTACAGGGACATAGATGGACCCATGGACTCGGACCCGTACAGGGACACGAGCCATTCGATGTCCAGGTCCGCCTATGGTGATTCCACCAGGCATGGTTACAGTAGCAGGTCCGCCGGCGGTGGCGATAGTTTCGTGATGGAGCTGCAAACGAGACTGAACGACCTCCAGAACCAGTACAGCAATCTGAAAAGGGAACTGGAGGCGACCACCCAGAAACTAGGGTCCAGCATGCACAGCATCAAGACCTTCTGGAGCCCGGAGTTGAAGAAGGAGAGAGCCCTAAGGAAAGAGGAAGCCGCCAAATATGCATTAATCAACGATCAGATGAAGATCCTTCGATCAGAAAATCAGGTAAGATCTTTTATTACCCCTTTTTTACCATAATTTTGGAAATAATCTCGTTGTTTTTTATTATTAGTTTGGCAAAAATATAAAATTTTCTACCTTTACTCATTCATCAATGTTTATGGAATATATTAACTGGTATATCAAAGAAAATTTATAATATTTATTATTATGATACTGATATCTTTCTTGGCTACTGTTTTTTTCCCCCTTCAATCATTACATCTTGCATCAACCATGTGATATGATATCTAATATTTCAAATAGAATCATTAATAGAATGGCTTCATGTATTTTCAAATTTATGGAATTAGAAAATGACTAAAACTCGCAGTTTATTGTGTTATTCATTTCATGTATAATTCTCTTGTTTATATATGTTATATTAGAAAGATATTTTGTATCGTATGTTTTCCCATCTGATGCTTATTTAAGAGAATTATTTGAATACTTTCTTTCTCAAAGAACTCTTTTTCACAAATGTTTAAAATTATTACATGCTCCTAAGGGATTTTTGAAACTTACTTGCTTAAAACATAGAACACATATTTCGTAAATCAATCAAATTTATAGCTATATGATTGTAAGCTCCAAATTCTCCATTCGGTATTCTTATTTATTTAATAATAATAATAATAAAGTCCTTTTAATCTTCCCATCTTCGCGTTTAAAATGATGCTGTATGTTTCCATTAGAATCTTTGTATAAGCCTACTAACATACTCAAAATGAATTGGTGTAAAAAAGGAAGTAATTGCTTATTTTGTAAATGTATGTTTCAATTAATGATATTGCATTCAAAGTATGAGCAAAAAGAAGTTCAATATTTAAAAAAAAAAAACTATTTAAACCATAAAAAACCCCGGGAGATAATACAGAATTAAAACGGGAAAAGAGAAGAAAAATGAAATATTTTTCGTTAAAAGCAGATGTATATTTTAAAATTATACATGTTGTAAGTTAATTTTATGACAGTTTTCAATTAGAAGCAATGCTTCACGTCTTAAAATTTATTAATTAACATCAATTACCTTTTATATGTTTTTAATTTGACACTAAATAATGCCTTATATTTTACTTATTTACATATTGTAAAATAGGAACATGATTCATTACCATTGATTTTATTCAACATTATTTGGCAACACATTTGATTCGATCTGCTTCATTATATTTTCACAGTAGATTAATTTTTGTTTTCTGAAAATGTAAAATTATTTTTCCCCTCTTTTATAATTTTTAGATATATTTTAAAAACTCAATTGTATTTATATTCAGTATTTATTTATTTTTGTATCCCATTTTTTACTGAATGGCAAAATAGTGAATAACAAATATAGTCTTCATAAAAATTAATATAAATTTGTGATATTCTAATAGTTAATTTTTCTATACTGGATATATTTGAATACTCTCACTCCTTTTTTTTTATAAGCTAAAATTGCAACTAAATTCACTGTCTTTTTTTAAATTATCGTTTTCTGAATATTTTCTGTCCGAAAACTCATAATTGACTTTGTACATTTTTTAAAAAGATAATTGTCAAAATAAATCGATAACATTTTTTTAAAAAGTGAAAATGGGAAAATATTGTTGCAATGGGTTAAAACCATTTAAATCTGAATTATCGACTAATGAACGATAATATAATCCAGAATTATCTTATCGTTTAGCGAACGATTCTTTGTTCTTCAATATAAAGAAATAAATTTTGCCATTAATGACCAATCAAAAGAAATTTATTAATATTTCAATTGCTCAAATGCTGTGTCACTTATCTTATTATCTTCCAAACTTAGTGCAAAATCTAACATCAGTTTCGAGAACTGAAATGAATTAAAAAGTTGCACCGAACTGTCAAAAGTCGCTGTCGATTAGGCGAGGAAATTTCGGGATTGATAACGTTTGTGACCTCCCACGAGTGCTATCGGCGAGTCCCTCCTGTTACTTGGCATTTTTCCAAGTTGGAAAAGTGCAAGTTTCGGTTTTGATACATGTTGTCTAGTGGTTGCAGTGAATATTTTTTACACATATCTTTTTTTTAAATCTCATGAGTCCATTTTTGATTAAAAATTACATTTATTTAAATTGGTGATATATTGGCGTAAAAATGACTTGATAATTTATTCAAAAGGGATTTTTTTAGGTCGGTTTTTCCCTATGACTCATGGAAAATATTTCTGTATCCTTTGCTGATCGTTTTAGTGTAGGAAAAAAAAAGGATACCAATCATACCGTTAATTGTTATTAATATTATTTTTTATCTTTAAGAAAAACATGATTGTTTTAACAGAATTATTTAGTGATAGAATGATTAAAAGATTAAGCAAAACATTTAAAATATTTTTAGTACGTTTTAGTGTGGATTACATTGAAATAATGTTTTTATGTATTTTAATTTTATTGTTTAAAAATAAAAATTGGAAAATATTTCTTTATTTATATTTTTTTTCTTTCATCAATAATTTTAAAGACTAAAAACTTTGCCTTCATATTTTTTAATTTATTAGCAGAAATGGTTTATGTGTAAAATTATAGTTTTTATTCATATTCCTATGATGCAAATAGAGAATAGCTATTAAAATTGTTTGTTGAAACTGTTGAAAATTAAATATAGATTTTATGGCCAATATGATTAATCGGTTATTATAAATACCCTCTTCTGCTATTATAAATAATAAAGATTGCAAATTTCGATTAGCAAAGAATTGCTGGTTATTATTAAAAAATCGTGGTTCTTATTTAAAATAATCGCCTATTCTCATTGATTATAATGTAATTAATCAGATTGATGCTGTTTGGGTGTAAAAATAAATTAAAAAACTCTAGACAATTTGTCTTATTTTAGATAACTAATTTAATAAATTTAATTATTACCATTTTAGAAAATTAATAAATTATGTATATTTTTAACTGTTTTATTCTCCTCATGTTCGAAGTGTTTGTAAATGTAGAAACTTATTTATTTTTAAAAAAATTTTGAGATTGTATTACTATAGAAAACCTTGACCAAATAACGAAATTAGAAAGATGAATATACTTTTTGTTTAGTTGGAAGATCTAATAATTATTGTTGCCTCATTACATTTTTTTAGCAATAAAAAGTAACAAAGGAATTTAAACGAATATTATTTTAAATAACACTCAGTTTTGAAATCCTTTTCTTTCCGTTTTTGTCTTGTCCTCTTTCATTTTTTTAAATTTTTTTTTCTTCAGAAAATATATGATTTTTTAATTGTAAAAACATCTGGGGTTTCAATATTATTTCATCAATAATTATTTTAATTTCTATCTTTCTTTCTTTTTCTTTTTCTTTTTTGTATTTGTAATGAGAGAATTGTGATGTTTTGTATTTGTGATTGAGATTTGTGATGAGCCTTTTGTTTTTAAAAGAAATATCCTATTTTAAATAATAAATATATTATCTATGGGATATTATTATATAATTTATGAAGAAACTCTCGTTATAATTCAATGCCAACTGCAGGAATGCGTAATCTACAGTTAGAAATATATAATACTGACATGCATTATTTATTGAATTGATTTCATATTAAAATGTGTTATTCTTATAGTCTTCGACTTATTTTCGAGATTTTTCCTAGAATTTCTAGCCGTTTATCATTTTATTCAAGTTCACTTTATGAAAATGCATAGTTTTAACAGAAATGATAGCAGAGATGTAATTATTTTTCCGTATTAAGTTTATAGATAATTCTTCGCTAATATTCTTGATGACGAATAATGTTTCTTTTGGAAAAAGTAGTATGATGTGTAAATCAACGTGAAACGTTCAATCTTGCTTGAAATGAATACATAAATGTTAAATAAATGAATGTAAATTAGAATATTTGGAATTAAAAAAAGCATTTTTCGGTTATCAGGGCCAGAAATTTTTCTTCATCAAATTCAACAAAATATAAGAACTGTAGAGAATAAATTGAAAATTACTTCAATAATTCGTGTCCTCACTCGATAAAAAAAAACAATACAACAAATCTATTAATATGCATACCTCCCATTTTCTCAATTGTCGTCATTCACAAAAAGCCATTTCATTCTGTTTTTAACAGCTAGCTACTGTCCAAATGACCAATAATGGCATTGAATTAAACTCTATGGCTTCCGAACGGAGTTGCTACTCTCTATAGAAATATTTTCTATATCGGAAACAGCTGGTGTTATCAGTGGACCATCTGCTCTTGCTTGTAGTTGCGAGGGTAGGAGGAGGGGTGCGGGATGTTGGTTAACCCGATAAAAAAGAAGAGAGCGAGCTCATTTATTGAAGTTTGACAAATGAAATTGGATTTGCTACGGAATGACCTAGCAATTATTAGACTGTAAGTTGATCCCATGGGAAATATTGATGAATCATTTCCGTACGCCTCCCAGCTAATGCCATTTCATTTTCGCTACTCAAGATTTTTCCCTTATCTTTATTCATGGAACTATAACTTTGTGGTTGACTGTGGCTTAATTAAGTTTCAAAAAGAAACTTTTTGTGGTTTATGAGAGCATTACTTTACTCTATCAGTCTTTGATTGATAGATAGAGGGTGAAGTGTCTTTGATAAATAGATACTAGATACATTTACACTAATTGACATTAGTTAAAGTAATTATTTTAAAGCTGAGAAATTTTTCACTAAGTATATTATGGTTCAGTAACAACTTAGGGAGTAATTAAATGCTACTAAAATGCATGTTAATAGATGTATGATTAGATAGAGTTTTTGAAAGATTCATCGTCTTTTGTGTTTTTTTTTTCTATTTAAAATCTTCAATTATTATTAATAAACACTAATTATTATACTATTATTTATTATGAATAAACACTGACCATTATCAATTTAATTTTTATTAATAAACGCTAATTATTATCTGTTTATTACTGATAAACAGGAATTCATATAGAACTATAAAAATCCTGTTGATTTTTTTTAAAATTCAGTTTTGTTTTTGAACTAAATGCGAACTATCTTATAGAAATTGTGGTGAAGTCAAATTAAAATATTTTTTAATTTATTTAAATAACAATAATACAAATAGACTTTAAACATAGTTTTTAATTCAATATTGTAATCCCAGTTGCTCAGGTGTTTAATTTAATTTAAAATTTGGCTTTGAATGAAATATTAACAATATCTGTGATATATATGTATATAGTTTATTTTATCAAGCAATTATTTAGTGAAATATCAATTCTCTGAGTATAAAAGCATTGAACATTAGAGAGTTTGAAAAGAAATTTCATTGGCGAAATAGATAAAATTAATGAAATTTGTTGCATAAAAATAGTAATCAATTTTAAAAACTAAACTATATTTAAGTTTGTTATGTCTGCTGCCTTATGGTTATGATAAAAAAAGATTTTTATAAG
>JAOUZG010009736.1:2732184-2749096 GCA_026289955.1 Argiope argentata
ACAGCGCTTGAAATTAATTTTAATATAGCTTATAAATTGAATTTAATATAGTTTATCAATCAAAATAAAGTTTTGATCGATAACAACAGGCGTGTCGATAGCATAATACCGCTTGATAATGAATATCAACAATTGCTCATCATAAATTTGAAGTTCTGTCAGTTTTGAGTTTATTAAAAAGTCTTACAATTTTAAATTAAAAATCTTTAGAGAAACAAAATGCGCTCACCAATATTCTTAAAAGAACATGATAGATTTTAAATTATTGAAATTTATTAATCAGTATAAAATAAGAGCTAAATTTTGTAATCTGTTTTGACTAAATCTGTATTTATCAGTAAGTAGGTTGAAATAACTGTTTCCTCCACAATCGGAAAAGAAACAAAAACCATTTTTATCAAAAAAAAAAAAATCTGTTGATAACGAACTATTTTTTATTTATTTGAGAAGCAGATGAAATTCAGAATTGAATTAGAAAGAAACCCAAGACTTGTTTAGTGATAAATTTTCTCAAATCTCCGATTTTGTCTTTTTAAAAATAATTTTAGATGTAAAAGAATTTTTGGGATTTATTTTTCATTCGGTATATTAATTTTTTTAAAAATTTATACATAACAAAGGATTTCGAAATTTTTTATTATTTAATTACAAAATTCAATTGTCATAATGCTACATTATTTTTTAATTAAATTTTATTTAATGCAACAAGTTAAGGCTGAAATAGTGTATTTAAAAATACAGAATATATTGCTATAAAACTTTTTAAATTTATTTTCATCTGATATATATATATTTTCAATCTTAATATAATATTAATCTGTACTAAAAACTCTGCTGTCAATTTCTTAATATTCTGTTATTCTGGAATTGTTTTGAAGTTGTTATAAAAATCCTTTTTAATCCATTCTATATATTGTAATTCGTGTAGTTGGAAGAAAAACTAAGTACCTAACGAGTATCTTAATACATATAAATTGCTTCAGTTTCCAATTTAATCTCTTTCAACAAATCGGTTTAGAAAACTGTTTTCTTTCAATGAAATCGCCCACATCTTGAATATTTCAATAGCTCGAGACAAACGCACAAAGCTTCCCGCCAAAATGATCTATCCATTCCACGATATTATTCCTCGTCTGAATGCGCCAAACGATGATTTTCTCTGAAAAGAAAACATCTCTCCTCGCTCCGACTGAAACGAAAGTGTGTTTATCTTTTTCTCGTCCTTTTAATATTGTTCTTTTCCATCCTGAAACTTTCATTTCCCGCTTTCCCTCGGTTCCTTTTTTTAGAGCAGGTCATTTATCACACTTTCTTGTCTAGCTCCATCGCTCTTATTTTATACAACTATGTATTTTATCCTTTCTTATTGCTCCGGACAGACATTTGCTGTGCCAAAACATTTCCCCTTCCCATTTAGTAGGTCCGCCTGATTTTATTTGGACTGGACTAAGCTTCCATTATGAATGTTTACCGATATCGGATGTTCTCATTGGCTCTTTTTATTTATTTATTTTTACGTTATGTTATTTATTTATTATGTTTCATTTCATGAATTACCAGGAATTTCTATTTGGAATTGTTTTTTTGGTGACATATTTATTCCCATCAATGGACATATTTATCCCCAGTAATGCACACAACATGTAAAGTCAGATGATATGTAGAAAAATGTTTTCTTATTGAAATATACATAAAAAAATATTTTCAAGTTTCGAAAATAGATTTTTAAATTAAACAACCACCTTCAGCAACGATCTATTCGACTATCGAACTATTAATATTAATATAATCATGCCAATTACTTTGTAAATTATATCTCATCATAAAAAAAGAACAATTTTGTTTGGTTAAATATGTTTTCAAAATGGCGAATGAAATCGGCGATTATTAGCTCTAATTGCTAAAAATAGTAATATTGACTACATATTTTAGAAACTAAAAGTGTTGGCAGGCAGGTGACAATTACGCCTTATCAAAGCATTGGAAACTTACTTGTTGGGGGAAAAAAAGGAAATTTATTTTGTTGTTTTGATAGAGGATCTTTATCGATATTTTTCCCTGTAGAGGATGTAAATTAATAATGTTTTTGCCTATAGAGAATATATCCTAATAATGATTTACCGATTTTTTTAAAAATGGAGATTGGTAAGGGACAAGTGACCAATGGTGAAATATTTAACTGCCATAAACCTTCATTTTTAATAAAAAATTGTTTCAGTGGATGTAGCTGAAGAATTCAGTTGAATTATTTTCCACGTCTTATTTTATTTCTCTAGAAAATAGAGAGGAAAGCTACTATTTTTATATATGTAGATCGTCAGCTTCCATATACATCAAGAATTGGTGAAATTGGCTCTGTGGTTGTGGCTGCAAAACTGAATATTTGATTTGCTATTTATTTTTAAAATATAGGTTTTGCATTTGAAATATTTATTTATTTTTTTAGATTTCAAGATAAAAGAATTAAATATATTGGGAAGTAAAATAGCTGAAATTCGATATCAATTCAAAGCTTAGTGAAGTGAATTCGCATAATGCCGTGATCATCATAGCACGTCTATCATATAACATCGGGTTGCTCGTTGTCTTACGCTGTGATGTCACATCCGATTACCCACGACAAAATATGCAGTAAATTTCAGAATCCACCTCATTTTATTCAGAATGTCTTTTAAAGTAAATTCCACTGAGTAATTAAAAGAACACAAAATGTAACGGAACAAAAAAATTTATTACCTGATATGTCCATCTTGGACTATACTTAAAAATGCTTATCTTGTTGAGACATTTGTCATGAGGAGGCAAAGTAATTTGCATGCCCATAAAGAAAAAAATACCACTGGAATGGTCAAGCAGTAAACATAACTATTTAACACAATATGGAACAAATGGAACGAACTATTTCACCGTATCCTGAAATAATTTACCAGAATAGGAAGATTTAAAGACGGACAAAATATCATATGGAAATCAGTCAAAGCGAGGTCCAGGATGTAAGGGGAATGAGGAAATGACAAACTGACTTCCATACCCCATCAGAAGACACGTGGAAAAACCTGAATGACTAGACAGCTGTTGAGTGGGGAAACTGTGGTTGTGTTCTAAAGGCCATCACCGGCCACGGTACAACCCTTCCATTGGGAAATATGTGTCCCGTCGTCGATGGGAAGAGCCAAACCTCCACCTTTTTGTGTACCTAAAAGGGTAGCGAGAACCAACCACAATGTCGAAAGTTTCTCATTCACAATTACGAGTGGTTTTTCCCCGTCCCTCCTTTCCAGGATGGGGGATGAGAAACAATTTCCGAACCAAAGTCTGTAATGATTCGCCATGTAATAATAATAAGAGGGAAGTGGAACATACTGTTTCCGAACCAAAGTCTGTAATGATTCGCCATGTAATAATAATGAGAGGGAAGTGGAACATATCGTTTCCGAACCAAAGTCTGTAATGATTCGCCATGTAATAATAATGAGAGGGAAATGGAACATATCGATTTGAATAAATATTAACGGGACTCACTACGAAATATGTGCTTTGATAACGCCATTCCATAATCCACAGTCCTATTTGCTTTTTGACATGTTGCCTTGTGTCTTTGTTTTCTTATTTTGAATAGCCTTTTTTTTGTCAGCAAAACTCTAATTTTTATTTTAATACTAATGAGTTCTTTACTAGTGTTACATCTTTGTTGAATCAATTTGTTGTTCATCAATTTTACTTATTTTATCCCTTCACCAATTGTAATGAAAAGTTTTTTAGATCCGATGATGACGAGCTCCCACAAAGCTCGTGAGTGACATTATTTAAATATTGTTATGTTCAGACAATACAATATATATCAGTGGATAAAAAAAGCATTCTGATAAAGATATGAGCGATACTGTCTACATAACTATTTTCTGTTGCTCTTAAAATAAATTGACAAAATGCCGAAGTCAACAATGACCACAGAAGTATAAATAATTGAATACAAATTATTTTTCAAGAATTCAAGATTGAAAAGGACAAGTTATTTTGCAAAAATAGATTCCTGGTGTAATGTTTCAGCTACATAAGATTATTTGTGTACAATTTTCCAACCCGCCTCCACTGAGCGAAGCAGTATCGACAGGATTTTTCGTGACTGACTGTTGTCTTCCATATTATAACATGTCCATATCAGTGGACGACACATCGAACTGTCATCTTCTTCTAAGCAGTTGGTCCCACCATTGAAAATGGTCATTCTCTGATCTTCCTTTTCTTCCTGCACACCTATCATTTTGGTAAACGAGAAGGCAGCCACTTGAAGAAAATATTCTCAAAATTCTCAATATTCTTCCAAATATTCGTCCCCCACCAAAAGGAAGGGAAATGACCACATAAAACTATAAACGATTTCGGGTGAGGAGTGATGGAAATATTTTGTGAATCCACCACAATGAAAAACGAAATATCCTACTATCTTATTACTCATAGAGAAATAATACAAAAAAATTAAGTCAATTCCTACTTAGGTCAACTAAGAAATTTTTTATTTTAGTTACTTTTTATTGAATAATTACAATATAAAAAAATAATCAAAAAATGATTGATTCTCGCAAGAATTGAACTCGCATTCTTCACCTTCACGCGAAAAATACTAAAATCCTCGCATTTTACCGATTGAGCTACTGCCTTTTGATTTCCATTTTCATTACAAACTGCTAAAACTAGAATTAAAGTATTAGAAATTAATTAAATTTAATGAATAAATTAATATCTGAAAAAACTGTAACACTTAAATTTAACATCGAGTGTCATCCTCTACAAGTTTTAAAAAATGTATTTGAACTTGATTGGATGAGTAAAAAGTATTTTATTAACGATTGAAAATTTGTACGATATATATAAGAAAAATCTGAATAAATAGGAATTGGAAAAAATTGGACTGTACTATTCGGACTCATGAAAGAAGTAAAAAAATTGAAAATTCGCCAAAATTTCGAATTTACGGTTACAGAATTCTCTTTATATATCTAATATACGAGGAAATAAAAATGGACTGAAGGATTAATAAAACGAATAGATTTACCATAATGTCGAAGCCCCTAATTCAGACAATTACAATATTTCCACTTTATGATCGGACAAATTACAAAAGTATTAAAAAGTGCTGTGATTTATGGGATTTTTTTATAACCTAAAAAATGAATTAAAGCCATTCCCATAAAAATTTATGGCGAATCAATAGTCGGTCAATGAACGAATAACGATAATCGTCTTAAACTTCTTAATCGATAATGAATCGATGAATTTAAATGAAGCCGACTAAAGGTTTTTACGACGCCAAAATTGCTTTCTACGACATTAGTGTCCATGCTTTAAAAAATTCGAATACATGATACTTTCTATGATGATACGAATTTTTTTCTTCGATTATTGGCTGTTTTAAAACTGCCAACCTATTTTTCTCTGTTTTGCTTAAGAAGTTTTTGTGATCCAAAAGCTGATAACAAAAAAATTTCAAGTTTTTTGGAGCATTGCCATATCAGCATGATGCCTTGATTGATAAGATGATGCTGAGATGCATATTCATTGAAGGATGTTATCTCTGTTCGTGATCTCTTTTATCTCAAGCAGACTGAAGTTATCTTTCCGGGAGTCAATGTGATGATGACGTATCAGCATTACAACGGAACGTAGGGTTGCAGTAGCTTCTGAGGGTATGGATTCCTGAGCACCCGAGGGTAGAAGTCTGACTTCTAGCTCATATGAGGATGAAACACACACATTCGCTTGCATAGCCCCCTTTTTTACAGGGGACCTTTTTACCCTCCTCACAGATAGTACACAGAAGAACAACCATGCCCTAACCGGGACTAACCTGGGACTCCCAGATCACGAGGAAGACGCGCTACCACTGTGCCATGACGCCGGCGGGAGTCAGTGCAAACAGCTGGGGTAATCTCCCCATAACTTTCTTGCATACTGTATAATGAAGGTGTTAGATCAGAAAATGCCTTGTGTTGCATTGGTGTACTATAGTTACGAAATATAAACCTTTGATGTGTATTTAGCATTTTTATTGAATGCATCGCGCCCTTTTTGGCGATTAATCCTCGTCATGCGATTAATAGTATCTGAAAAATGCATTTGTGTTCCTGGTGTGTTTTCCCAATCAACTTAAATTGAAAATTTGACACAAAGCTGCACTTGTAACCACGAAATATCATACCAAAATTGATATATTTAAGCCATTGCGCACTTGTAGCCACGAAATATCATACCAAATTTGATATATTTAAGCCATTTCGTGCGTGAGTTATATAGTTATTTCTGAGGGTAGAGACCAACAGAGATGAATTTGGCTCATTTTTTTTATCTCTACCCAATGGTTATCAAATCTGTTTACCGAATTTTATCTGTCTACCTTTCTTCATTTTGTAATTATTACCTTAATTTCAACAACCAGGCAGACAGATTTCCTCCGAATGGATTTTGCACAAAAATTGATAGAAATCTACAAATTTGTTGTAAAATTTGTATATCAAATTTCAAGCATCTAGCTCAAAGTATTTTTGAGTTATCTTTGTCACAGACAGACATATGGACATTTGCTAAAAATATCTTTTTCGAACTCAAAGGGGTGAAGGGTCTAAAACTTGAAGATTTGTCAAAATCTCGAGATCGAATTTTTTGATCTCAGCAATACTTAATCTACAATATAATATGCATATTACTCTACTTACTCTGTAATACTTACTCTACGCTACGTATATGGGGAAGTACACTTTAGTAATCTTTGTTAAAACTTATTAATAGCTTCGTTGATTTAGAAATGGGTGGCAATTATTTGATTGCTATATTAATTTTGATAAAATTATTTTGCACGTACATCAATTATATTGGGTATCCAGCTTAGTAAGAATTTTATAAATAATCTCTAAATCATTCGAAAAAAACATGGGTATTAGACCTTCCAATATTATCGCCAAATTTGAAGTCGTCGCCAATGAGTCCTAAACCGGAAATTAGGGCAATCCGGCAACGGTGTAATCCGTTGATTTTTATCGCCAAATTAAAATCCGTCGCTAATGAGTCACTAAACCGTTGGCGAAGATTGTCTAATACGTAAGTTCTTCTGAGTCTATACGATGATTCTTTATAGTCCCAACATTTTCAAGAATCTGATGTCTGTATGATTAATTTTGATTGTTATATTAATTTTGATAAAATTAATTTGTACTTGCATCAATTATACTGATTATCCAGGTTAGTAGGAATTTAATAAATAATCTCTAAATCATTCGAAAAAGACATGGGTGCTTACGTATTAGATCGTCCAACTTTATCGACAAATTTGTAGTCGTCGCCAATGACTTGCTAGACCGCCAATTATTGCAATCCGGCAATAGTGTAATCCGTTAATCTTTATCGCCAAATTTAAATCCTTCGCCAATGAGTTACTAAACCGTTGGCGAAGACGGTCTAATACAGAAGCTCTTCTGAGTCTATACGATTCTCTATAGTCCCAATATTCTCAATAATCTGAGGTCTGTATGATTAATTTTGATTGTTATTTGATTGTTCTATTCATTTTGATAAAATTATTTTGTACTTACATAAGTTAAATTCGGTATCCAGCTTCTTCAGAATTTTATAAATAATCTCTAAATCATTTGAAAAAGGCATGTGTACTTACGTATTAGATCGTCCAACTTTATCGACAAATTTGTCGTCGTCGCTAATCAGTTGCAAAACCGCTAATTATGTCAAACCAGCAATCGTGTAATCCGTTTATCTTTATCGCCAAATTTTAATCCGTCGCCAATGAGTTACTAAACGTTGACAACTATTGGCGAAGACGGTCTAATACGTAACTTCTTCTGAGTCTATATGATTCTCTGTAGTTTCAACATTCTCAGTAATCTGATGTCTATATGATTCTCTATTGTTCCTACTTTCGGAATAATCCAACAGGTGACCGGTCCCGAAACGGTCAGACTTGACAGCCCACTGTATTCTAAGATTTTATATAAAGGCGAAATAAATGACGTTTCCAGTTTATTTTAATTCTGTTCTCTATGGTATGATCTTAAAATATATTTCTCGCTAATAAAGCCTAAAAATTTTTCCGACACAAATTTAAAATCACCATAAAATTATTGCTAACCTCAAATTGTGACATATTTAACTGCTGAAATTGTAAATTTAGTGACTTCTGTAGACTTAACTCCGTAATATTTCTTTTGGAAAAGACTGGATGAAATTATTTGTATTGTTGCCAAAGCAAACTCATAATTGTCTACCAAGAACATCAATGCCAATTGGCACTGGCACACTTCAACCCTACTTCTCTTCCGTTAGAAACGTACTTCATATAAATTACTCTTTTTTTTTTTAGTGATGCAGTTTCAAGTAAAGGTTTTCATGAAGAAAGGGGATTCTATTATCTTCCAATTATTATTTTCTTTTTTCTCTTCTGAAATGCAGTTTTTAGAGGTACTTTAAAGGTTTATCGAATGGCGAAATGTTTTCATGCTAAATAGCTCTGTATATCCTGGAGGAGTTCGTTATTTGTCGCCAACAACCCAATATTTTTTTGGAAATCTCTCAAATAGTAGTCAGAATTGTTAAATTGGTTTATAAAAGTCGAAGTTTTGTTTTCATTATGAATTCTTATTGCCCATAAATATGAAACACATATTGCTTTTTGTAAATTATAAATTACTTTATTAAATTTATAATTAGCCATTTACAAAACTCGGCAAATTTTAACATGTACTTCTTCATTAGCTCGAAAAATGCCAAGGTGCTACACTAATTTTCACCTTAGGTTATCAACACTTGATTATTACGAAATAGGTGCTGATAAATAATAACTTTCTCCCATCAATATCATTTCGCTCAAAATTAAAATTTCATTCATTACTAGCCGCCTTTGGCGACCAGTCGGTTCGCCAGTATTAATTATCGCTAAAATCTTCATATAATATTTTATATAGCTGTGTCTCATAACAGTTTTTCACCAAACTATTTTTAAACCAAACAAATTTTGATAGTCATATAATTCATTTGTAGAATTATTTAGGATTATTTTCTTCAGATGATCTGCTCACTGTACTACTCATCTTTCTCTTTCTATCCGTACAATGATTGTCCCGGAATTGATATTTTACTTAAATGGTGGAGGGAAAGGTCTAAAATTCTACGTTTTATTTCCTCTGTGCGCGGCATAGAATGAGATTCAAATTTTCATAAATGCGAACACACTAAACAAATAAAGACACCATTGGTTTTCAAGAGATGCGAAAGTTTAAAAACAGCTTGAAAAATGCCGCGCACAGAGGAAATAATGGTGACACACATTCCCTTCTTCCCCCCTTCACTACTTTTCTTTCTACAAACCTTTTTTCTCTTTGTTATTGTTTTTTTTTCTTCCCTACCCAGACTTTATTTTGAGGAGGCATAGATTAAATATCCATACAGACTAATAATAAAAGCAACTATTTTCTTTCTTTTTTAAACATCCCGTTATCTATGAATGAAAACCAACTGACTTGACGTATTTCTTTCTAAACAAATAATAATTTATTACTTCTTACTATCTTACTCAGTTGGTGTCTGTATGTGTGGGGGGGGGAAGGAAATGAAGATTTTGGGCGGGAAAGTAAGAAAAGGGTCGTTTTAACTATTTTCCTCACAGTTTTTTTTTAATTTTTTCTCTCCATAGGAACCATCCTCGTCTTAACGAAAATATTTTTAAAAAATTAGCCGAATCGGTCGAATTGTTCTCCAGTTTTACGCTTAGCAACGCATTTCGCGGTCCATTTTTATTAAAATAGATTATATGTGTGTATTAGCTGTACAACTAGTTCAATGATAATAAGAAAATACCCTTTATGAATTGAGCAATGAAATGACAGATTTTTATATTGCTATCCTTATTGAATATTTCGTACTATGTTTAGTAATCAGGGAAAATTTTGTATTCACTTAATATTTAAAGAACTTTTTATAACTTAATATTTTTTTCGCTTATCCTTGTTTTATCTCACTTAGCAAGTATAAATCAAAATTTGCCGACCTCCTGGCACAGAGGTAGCGCGTCTACCCCGTGTCCTGGGTTCAAGTTACGGTTCGGGCATGATTACTCTTCTGTTCTGTGAGATACATGAATGTGCCCCCCTGTAAAAAAAAAGGTTGTGCAAGCGAATGTGATGCATGAGTAGCTAAGACGCATTCTTGGGCCCTAGGTGGCGTTACTTAAAAACAAGCGACGCATCCTTGGCTTGAAATCAGCGAGCTTGTCCATGCCATTAGAAATAAAACAGACAACAAATCAAAATCTCAAACAAAATAAAATGTTTATGAATCGGAATTTCAAAAGATAAAACAATTTAGAATAAATTAAATTATAGAAAATTCATCACAAAGAAACGTTTTTTAAAAATATCTTTATATTGCAGAATGTTCAAAATTATTTTAACAATTATAGGCTAAAAATATAACTTTTTGAGAATTAAATAACTTTATTTAATATTTGATTGGATCTATTTTTATTGGTTTTCTGTTGCTTATTCAAGATCTTGATTCCATTTCCTGATACAAAACTGATTTAAATTTTCGATTGCATTTAGTCGTAGTGGTTGTGGTGGTTATTCTGATATTTTAATCTTGTTGTCCAAGAAATAATCTTAGAACGAATTTCGACATATAGCTGTTATTATCGTGCTGAACAATATGACATATACAAATTTGTCTTAAATCTTTGTAGAATTTGCTATAGGATAACTACATATATGTTTCCATTCATTTTATAGTCAATCATCTTAATTTCACCAACAATTTTTTAATATCAAAACATTTATATATCTTATCTTCTATCACCTCTTTTTACCATCAATAAGCTATACCTTTATTTAGTCCCACATATGATTTCTATTGTAATCTCTTTCGATGATTTAGTTCTCCACGTTTATGGTGGGCATAGATTTGTATTCAGATATTACGTATAAAGTATTTATCACAGAAGTTTACTTCGTTTACAGTTTCATTTGGTATTATTCGAAAAAAAAATCTCTCCGTGTGTGTGTGTGTGTGTGTGTGTGTGCTCATTGGTTTGTGCTTCACGCATTTTACAGAAAAAAAATATTTCTTCGCATGCCTGACCGTCTGTCTTATAACATCTACTTATAGGCATTGTTTCTTCTTTTCTTTCATTGAGCAATTTTTGCATTGTACAAAGTCACATGAAGCAATTACAATATCCTCAAAATACATCGTTCTAAAAAAATTAATTTTATTTTTAATAAGTAAATAAAATTTATTCTAGCATATAAATAGTTGGGATTTAATCCGCTTTTATCGTTTGAATTTGTTTAGTATCTATTTATTTTAAAACAATCAACAACTAGCCCTATTTAGGCATTCTTTTTTTATTTTGAATAAAAGTGCATAATCTTTATATGACTTGAGTGATTGCTTTATTTTTCAACATCCTTCATTTATGAGTTATATCAAATATATTAAAATCAAACTATGACGGATCTCCCCTTACTCAGTATATGAACCGATTTCGCTAGTTTCGTTGAGTAATTGATTTCGTATTTTACAATTGTAACAAATCTTTCGAGAAACTATTTATTTATTGTACAAGTGTATTCTAAATTCTATATGTTGTGATAAGATGTAATTTATTAAAGTTGGCTGATTATATTAAATTAATACATTAATATGATGGATTTAAAGCCGGTTTCCGAAGGCGTCTTATTATTATTTTATCCTAAACTTATACTCAAATCAGAGAAATAACAATAAAAGCATGCCATAAAATTCCGTAAAGTTTTTCTCTATGCATTATATTTTAAATATTTTTTTAAATTATTGCTTAATTTTTATTCAATTCTTATGGTTAAATCTAATTTCGAATGATTTTTCCACTAACTTTATTTGTCTTTTATTTTTTTAAATCAAACAAGGAGTAATGAAAAAAGAAGAAAAAAAAATATTCAAGAATTCAGATAGTTTTTTTGGAGTTGAATTTTTATTATTTAAAATAAATGATTGAAATCGTCTGCAATTTCCTGGAAGCAATTTTATCTGAACATATCTGATTGTATTTAAATTTGGTTTTCTTTTGCCCACTTTTATTGACTTTTTGGTCACGCTAAGTAATTACAATTTTATTTTAAATTAATATATAATTGATAAAAAACAATAAAAGATTGCCATTAAATTCCATCTTATTTCCGCTAGACACTAATTTTGTAATAATTTCTTTTAACCATTGTTTACTTTTTATTCACTTCATGTGGTTAAATCTAATTTAAAATAACTTTTTCACTTACTATATTTGACATTTATTTTTTGATTTCGATCAAGGAATAATGAAAAAAGTAAACATTAACTTAGATAAAAATTTTCTTTCAAATTTTTATCATTCAAAATAATGGGATGAAATCGTTTACAGTTTTCTGCTCACAATTTTATTTGAATAACATATCTAACTGCATATAAATTTTATATTCTTTTACACATTTTTAGTGTCATTTCAGTAACGTTAAAATAATCAATATTTTATTTTAAATTGTTATTTAATTGGTTTAATGAAAGGAATAAAAGAACGCCATTAAATTCCATGAGATTTTTTTAACACATTTTTTTGTGTAAACATTTCTTTTAACCAATGTTTACATTTTATTCACCTCCTATGGCTTAATCCAATTTTAAACAACTTTTCCACTAACTATATTTGATTTTCATTTTTTAATTTCGATCAAGATGTAACAGAAAAAAAATGTTAATCAACTTGAATTACATATTTTATGGAATTTTTTTTTCATTTAAAATAATTGGATTAAATCGTTTGCAATTTTCTACTAATTTTTTTTTATTTGAACACTTTAATGAAAATGTATTGAAATATTTTCTTTTACACAATTTCAGTGACTTTTCATTAACGTTAAGTAATCACTTTGTTATTTTAAATTGATATATAATCGATAAAAAAACACGAAAAGAGCACCATAAAATTCCATGAAGTTTTCTGTAGACACTATTTTTGTAAACATTTCTTTTAACTATTGTTTACTTTTTATTGACTTCTTATAGTTAAATACAATTTCGAATAACTTTTTCACTTGCTATATTCGGTTTTTATTATTATTTCTTAAATTTCAATCAACGCATAATAAAAAAAAACTATTTATAAACATGATTTTTTTTTTGTAATTTTTATCTTTCAAAATAATTGGATGAAATCGTCTGCAATGTTCTATTTGCAATTTTATCTGAATGTTATATCTAACTGTATTTAAAATTCTATTTCCTTTTACATATTTTTAATGACTTTTTTCAGTAACGTCGAATGCTAGTACTTTTATTTTCTTTGACAATTTCGATCACGAGAAAGGAGAAAGAGAAATGGTATTCCGGAAAGCATGAAAATCGTCTGCTCGATAGAAAGCAAATAAATAAAGAAAAAGGTTGCAAAAGGGAGACGGCGATAACAAACAAACAAAAAAGAAACTTGTTCGAATTCTTATTCGAATGTCAGGAGAACTTTTCTCTCACCACTGCATCACGAAGAGGAGCTATCGGGTTACCGGAGGAGTCCATTTCCGCCTCCAAGGGGGATAACGAACGAAATTATCGATGGTTTCGCTTACTTGAATAATTGAGTGGAGGCGAAAATAGAAACAATTAACCACTTCCTTGCGCTCCAATTAACTCTTCCAACGCCGACGATGGATTATTTTGATTTCATAATATGCGAAAAGTTAATTTAATTAGAGTTCCATAAAACAATGCTGCTCAAAATTGTTGACACCTTCCGACAGTTTCGGATTGTTGAACAGAATCAGGAGGCAGGTGCCTAAGGCTCCCCGCAACTTAAAAGGATGCCGAAGCTCCGGCATTTATTTTTTTCTTGTGGTGTTTTCAGAATGATTTAATTTTGTACTCTCTTTCAATATACAAAGATGCATTGTATTTGAATATGCTTAAATTTAAAATCAAACATGGTTACAGTTTTAAAATAATATTCTAGCGGCATTTATAATTAATTATCTTTTGTAACTTTCATATATTTTTTTTTATTATTCTAAAAATATTATTTTATAATATAAAAATTTCCAATCATGTTAGGAATTAGTATTTATATTGTATTTAAAAGGTTTTGCCAGTTTGTTTACTATTTTATTTAAGGCTATTTTTTAAATTCAAAATTAGACTTTTATTTCAAACTTGGAAATTTGACGAATTTCCCGGTTATAGTCCTAAATTCGATATATAAATTTTTGGAAAATGTCCTATGTCTATCTATGGCAAATATAACTCAAAGACGCTTTGAGCTTGATCGTTGAAATTTAGTACACAATCTTTATATCACAATTGTATACTTCTATCAAACTTTGAGTCAAGTCCATTCAGGAAAAGTCTGTCCGTCCGACAGTTTGAATGCAAGCAACACTATAACTGCAAAATTAAAAAAAAAGATAAATAATTTTTGGTAACTTACCATGCCATTACTGTTTTACCTCTTGTGTGCGGAGGTTAAGAACATTGAGTTCAAGCACTTTGTGACACTCTACCCTCGAATCAGCAAAGTTTTTAACAGAAAAGAAAATGGCTCGTCAGCAAATATTATTAGTGGGAGTGTCGTATTAGGAAGAGTCTATAATATACTAAGGATTAAAAAAAAATAAACAGTGGAATCCAGGAAAGTAAATATTTATTAAAAAAATCTTTAAGCAATAAATCAATTTTAGTTTAGTAATGCAATAACAAGTAGTCTCATTGCCATGCCATTACTGTATTCTCATATTATGTGCGGAGGTTGAGAACCTTTTGATCAAGCGCTCCGTGGCCCTCCGCTCGAATCGGCAAATCTACTTTAGATCCAGTGTAAGTGATGTTACGAAATGTTCTCACATCAAGCGTCTGTAATTGCTAAAAAATCAATGTTTTATTTATTATCACGAATTATTGATTATATTATGGGTAAGTTTTAAAAATACGAATTTTCGGTCATTGATTTAAGCTCAGATAGTCTCCTAGGAATTTAATATGTAGAGAATTAACGAGGGCAGATTTTCATTATGAGAACATGTTTTCATAATTAACCCTTTGCCTATTTCTTATTCGAATACCGGCTTAGAGGGAACGCGTCTTCCTCGTGTTCTGAGAGTCCCGTTTCAGGTATGGTTGTTCTTCTGTGTGCTATTTGTGAGATGTGTGATTATGCCCCCCCCCTGTAAAAAAGGCGCTGTGCAAACGACTGTGATGAGTGTGTAGCTAAAGTCGTATTCTCTGCTGTACTTGGACCTACTTGAAACAAGAGACGTCTATCTTTGGTTTAAAATCTACTGGTGCATCAGGGGGGCTTGTCCATGGCAAGTGCCATAAGTAACAACAACAACAACATATTCGAATTAAAAAAAAGAATGAATTATGAATCGTTAATTACACATTAAATGAACATAACCCCATATTTTTATCGTGAATTAATAATAAACAATATTTTTAATAAATTCACATTTAAGGAATAAAAAAATAAAAAAATTGAGAGAGATTTTTCAGAGGAAAAATTAAAACGAATTTATATTTTTGTGATGAGTTTATAATCAACTTGCGGATGAATTAAAATTTAATGAGTAAAAATGATTAAGTTTATATTCACATTATGAATTAATAATAAACAATTTTTTGTTTTTGTTGTTGAACTTAGATTTGAAAAATGAAAATTTTATGAGTGTATTATTCAAATTTAAAGAATAAAAAAATTAGAGAATTTCACATATTTCATCACGATTTATTAGTAAATTATACTTTTCGTGTATTTGAATTTAAAGAACCAAAAATTAAAGAGTTTAGATTTTCATCATAAATTTATAATCAGTAATGATGGATTCAAATGTAACGAATGAGATACGCGAATGAATGTAACGAATGAGTACACGAATGAGATTTATGTCATGCTTAGTAACCACGGGAATCGTCTTCTTAAAACTTTCTCGAATATTCTGTAATAAAAATATGTTATCCCAAAAAATGCATCCCACTAATTTGGCGTACAATATTTACGAAATAGTAACTTTGACATAAATTTATCATTTGAAATGAATCTATCGCGCCATTCTTGGCGATTTTTTTGTCAATTAATTCCTCACATGAGATTGATAGTATCCGAAACTAGATTTCTTTAGAACAGTTTTTCTCAAACGATTGAAATAAAAAGGTACACAAAGCTACACTTGCAGTCAGAAAATCCCACACCAATTTTGATGTGTTTTGATTATATTTTTGAGTTATCGTATTTGCATATTTCTGAAAATGTAGACTGACAGACGGTAACCCCCCCTTTTTTTTGCTCAAAATTTGATAAGCGACTAAACTATAGATGTTTAAACTATAAACCAAATTTTATCTATCCAGCTCTCTTCGTTTTATAATTATTAAGATAACTTATATTCAAACAGCTGGGTAGAAAACCTTAGCTCAAAAATTGATAGAAATCCTCAACTGATGTGAAGACGATACACCAAATTTCATCCTTCTAGATCTGAGAGTTTTTGAATTATGTATGCCAGAAACAGATGGATATGGGTTTTCGAACTGTTCAAAAAATGAATGTTTCGAACTCGGGGATGTTTAAAACGTGGATATTCGTCAAAACCTTGAATCCGAATTTTTTGACGATTACAATATTTGATCTATTCTATATATACGAGAAAGTAATATATATGATATTTTTATTCAAACTAAGAAAAAAAATTAGAGTAAAGAAAATGAAGTCGTTGATTGTAAATTTCAAGTTATCATGTGAGAACAATATTATTTTTAAGTCACTATTTATGTTTATTACTTTTAAATCGTTAACCAATTTTAACCGATTTGAAACAATCACGAAGCTTCTCTCTCTCTCTCTCTCTCTCTCTCTCTCTCT
>JAOUZG010009736.1:2776288-2796162 GCA_026289955.1 Argiope argentata
TTAAATAATTCAAGTGATGAAAAAGTCTAGAAATGTTATCTGAATTCGTAATAAATTCACATAATTTCAGAAAAAATAATATTATTTCAGTATAATAAAATAAATAATATAATTTCAGTATAATAAAATAAATAATATAATTTCAGAAAAAATATTAAATAATTCAAGTGATGAAAAAATCTGGAACTGTTATCTGAATTCGTAATAAATTCACATAAAAATTGTTTCCCCTTGCTTCGTAAACGCTATACATTATTTATGAATATATCGCCCATGAATCGAATATAAGTCCCGCCTATGGCTATAGGAGGATAGTAAAGATATTTTCATCGGATTCTATAGAACCTATGCTATCAAACTACTTTATAGTAGAAGGGCTATCACAATATCACCAATATATTTTCTATAAAAACACTGCGTTGAAGGGTTTATTGGATCATTTTTCTTAACTGTGAAAATAATATATATAGGCAGATATTTTTTTGCTGTCACGCAATTAATGAAGCCCAACTCAGCCATCTTTTATCGCAGAGAACTCGACATATGGTAGACACAGTTTGAAAATTCAGAGAAAATTTTAACTGCATTTAGTTATTTCTCTCTGGCGATTAGTGTCACAGTCACAAAGCTTGTTTTAGAGATAACATCAATATCTTAATAGTATTGTTTCTACTATATAATTATTTTTATATAAAAACTTTGTAATTGGAAAATTTCATTCTGGAAATGCATTCCTTGTATCATTATATTACTAAGAAAGTGAGTAGAATTTAGCATTCTTGTTGAAAAATAATTTTATTTTTTAAATTTGAAATAATTAAACTAATAATAAAATTTTGGTTTATTACAATTTTAAATCAATTGATTCAATTTCTTGCCGTTTTCCTATTAACAATACTTTGTTAATTTATTGTTTTTTTGGCTACTTTTTTATTATGAATAGAAATATATTTACTATATCATCATACTTTTTACTATATACATAAAGATAAATAAAATAACTTATTTTAGGATTTGTAGTTATTTTAATTTATTTTCTTACAGACAAATTAGAAAAAATAGCAATAGTAGTTTTTCAGCAATCCAGTAGATTATCAAAACTAAGAACACTAACAATAGCGTCGGATATGTGGATTATCATTTTGCATAACTTATTTTAATAACAAAATCTATGTTTATTACATGATATATTTGAAATTATTTTATAAATTATACTATATATAGTTAACACTACAAAATACAGTTTAACTTAATTTTCTTCATTATAGTATTGAACAAAAAATCCACATTAGTGGAGCATTTGCGTTGAAAATAAAAATCTGAGTACTCATGTCGTTCCACGCTCTCCAGTTTCTATGCTTGAAGGAGATGAAATAGCTATTTTATTAGTATATATCCGAAAAGGTTTCTGATAAACCCGTGTAGCGTTAACCTTATAAGCCAGATAACATTTACGATACCGAAGTCGACTTTTTGGTATTGTGGTCATGTTACTCGGTTACAGATCCTAGCTTCGGGGGTTCGTATCATGACCTTCAATCGCTATAGTGGTGACCTTGACAACGCAACCTTCCATAACAGTCGTGGCGCCATCTACCCGTAGCAGAATCGTCAGACTCACTTGACGTAAGCAAGCAAACAAAAAAAATCGTCAGGCTCATTTGACGAGCAAGCAGTAACTCGCCATAATGCTTGGCGCATTGCAAAATCGTTCGCTTTTTCGCCGACTCACTGGTGGGGGAGTACTGTATTGTTAGCCTTACAAGCCAGATAACATCTACGATACCGAAGTCGACTCTTTGGTTATTTTACACGGCTATTGTGGTTATTTTACTCGGCTACAGGTCTTAGCGCCGCGGGTTCGTATCGCGACATTCAATCGGTACATCCGTTATCGACCTCTGCTTCAGATCTGAATTTCGATCTGTGGATGAATAAATGAAATGTATGAATGAAGTCCATCCCATAAAAAAGATTTATGACGTATATTACCTAGAAGTCAGACTTCTGCCCTCTGGGTTCTATACCCTCGGAATCTACTGCACCCCTTCTGTTATTGTTACTTATGGCACTTGCCATATTGAGCAAGCCCCCCCCCCCCGCTGATACAGCAGTAGATTTAAGCCTAGAGGAGCGTCTCTTGTTTTTGAAGTAGCTCCAACTAGGGCCAAGAGTTCGACTTAACTACACATTCCCCACATTCGCTTGCACACCCCTTTTTTACAGGGGGGGGGCACAGTCACACATCTCACAGATAGCACACAGAAGAACAACCATGCCCAAACCGGGGCTCGAACTCGGGACTACCAGAACACGAGGAAGTTGCTCTACCTCGGTGCCAGAAAGCCGACGCACCCCTTCTTTCTTTGTAAAGCGAAACACGAGAACAACAAATGAGTTTTTCAGACTTCAATTTTTGAGGTTATTATTATATGCTTCCTCTGATGTGAACGCGAAAAGAGTTTCTATCACATCTTACCAATTGCCGACTTTTCTTTGGTAAGCTAATAATAATCAGTTTTACGAGAACATGAGTATGTAAAAAATTCGTTTATCGCTTCGAATCTCTTTTCTTCTAACCCAAAAGTTAGTTGGGGGTGAGGGAGGAAATATGCATTCATGAATATTAAATTTTGCATTAACTTCTGATTAAATAAAATCGATATATTTCTGCTTAAGCGTTTTATTTTTATTGCCTCTAAAAGTTTTATTTTAGGGCAAGAAATGAAATCCTTTCCCCTCATGATCCATTTGCTGGCAAATAAAATGCCGTATAAACGTCTAGGATGAAGTTCGTACAGTGGAGCACTTAATCTATATTAATAAAAATGCAACTCGAAATACGTTGCTAAGCGCAAAACTGGAGAACGGCTCGACCGATTCGGCTAATTTTTTTTAAAATATTTTCTTTAAGACACGAGGATGGTTCTTATGGAGAGAAAAAATTAAAAAACTGCGTGGAAAACAGTTAAAACGACACTTTTCTTACTTTCCCGCCAAAAATCTTCATTTCCTTCCCCCACACCAAATGAGTTAGATAGCAGGAAGTAATAAATTATGATTTGTGTAGAAAGAAATACGCGAAGTCAGTTGGTTTTCATTCATAGTAACAGGATAATTAAAAAAGAAAGAAAATAGTTGCTTTTATTATTAGTCTGCATGAATATTTAATCTATGCCTGCTCAAAATAAAGTCTGGGCAGGGAAGAAAAAAAAAAGAATGAAAAGAAGGGTGTGTGTGTGTCACCATTATTTCGTCTGTGCGAGGCATTTTCCAAACTGTTTTTAAACTTTCGCATCTCTTGAATACCAATTGTGTCTTTATTTGTTTAGTGTGTTTACCTTTATGAAAATTAGAATCTCCTTATTCTATAAAAACGTAGAATTTTAGACCTTTCCCTCCACCATTTAAGTAAAATATCAATTCCGGGACAATCATTGCTCGGATAGAAAGAGAAAGATGAGTTGTGTACAGTGAACAGAACATCTGAAGAAAATAATACTATAAATGAATTATATGATTACCAAAATTTATTTGGTTTAAAGATATTTTGGTGAAAAACCTGTTATGAGACACAGCTACATAAAATATTATGTGAAAATTTACTGGCGAACCGACTGGTCGCCAAAGGCGGCTAGTAAAATAAATAAAATTCTTAGGAAAAAATTTATTCCCTATAGGTAAACAATTTTCATCTTTCCTGTATACTGACTACATAGAACAGAACTATAGTCAAAATGTTTGGGTTTGACGATTGCACGATTTCCAGGGTTTAGATTTTTCTGAGGTCCTGTTTAAATTTTTTTTCATTGTGAAAATGATAATTAAAATAAAAGTTTAAATTAAATCATCTATGGAAATTTCAATGCATCATGTTTTTAACATCATTTCTTGAACGGCCCAGCCCCACGTGCTCGTGCAAGTTAAATTATATTTTTATTCATTTTAATGGTTTCATCGAATGAGTCACTTAAGTATTTCAAACGATCCCAAAAAAACTTTGTCTCGCCTTGATTGTTTGAAAAAACTTCACACTTCCTATTTATTTCATTTCATATAATCGCGCGCTCAGAATGATATTTTTCTAGTTTTATTTGTTGTAGTCATTAACTTTTTTTTTAATCAAAGATTTTATAAATGCAATAGCAACGCGTCATTAAAAGCTGATTTTTTGAGATGCTCGTGCAGATAATAAAATTTTTATGTTTCGCCTACAGATTATTGTTGACGCCAAAACTCTCATCCCAAAAACAGCATCATGTTCTGACATGATAATAATTTCGGAAGTGAGACATACTGAAGAAAAGAAATTTATTTAATTTATTGAATAAATAAAATTTAATTCATTAATTAATTTCTATAATTTATAATTATGTTTCAAATAAAGTTTCATCATTTTGTGAGAGAGAAAAAAATGGAACATTCTACTTTCTCCTTCATGAACTTATTTTTTATAAAAAAATCAGAGCTTTTGTAAACGGGGCCACAACGCGTCATTAAAAGCTGATTTTCTTGAGATGCTCGTGCAGATAATAAAATTTTTATTTTTCGCCTACGGATTTTTGTTGACGCCAAAAACCTCATCAGAAAACAACATCATGTTCTGACATGATAAAAAAATGGTTTCTTTTCCGTTAGTTATCTTTTTACTAACCATGCTCTCTGTATTGGCTTAAAAACTAATCTTTCTAATAAAAAATATTAATATTAAACTTTTGCGAGTGACGTTACTGAAAAGTATAAATCTGATAAATGATTTATTCTTTTACCTGCGCCATTCTATTTTTATAATCGCTGCTAATTACGGACTCTTCTTCGTGGAGCATCTTTTATTGCTCCAGCAAAAACACTCAGCCATTCATCAAATAACCTTGAATGGTAGAGGTTCGGACCCTGCATCCTGACTAGTAAATAAGGCGATCGATTTACTAATTCCTTTATCCTCCTCCTGAAGTGGAAGAATTACCATATTTAGGTCGCCAGAGACACCGTTCGGTGGCTTCCTTTGATCGTGATGAATGTCCCCCTCCGAATTATCATCTAATCAATATTTTGTCGGTTTTGGTTTCACTTACTGCTGATCCTTTGTGATCAGTCTTGGATTATGACATTCATATCAGCCGTTTGGCAACGGAAATGTCATGAGCGAGATTTTCAGATGGATTGAATTTTGGGGGATCAGGTTGGATGTTTACCTCGTTCTTACGGTCTAGACCAGGGGTTCCCAAAAGGTGGGTCGAGAGATGTGGAAAAAAAGTTCAAAGAAAATTAATTTATTTCTGTAGTTTTCATTTTTATAAAAAGAATACACATAAAGCTTTTAATACACGTACAAGTTGGTTTTTGTGTTCTATTAGTTAATGGGACACATGAGCTTGTTTGGAATTGACCGATTTTTTAATGTCTGGAATGAGCTTTGTAACACACAAAACAATGTCATTTTCCAGTGCCAAACGATTTCTTGATTATGTTGTATATTTGTCATTATGGAGAATCCTTGTTCACAGCTGTAATATGTATGAAATGGCCTCATAGTTTTTAATGCTGTTGTGGATAGTTCTGGGTATTCCATTTTAATACATATCCAAAATGTGTCGATATAAGCTTTGTTAAAAGTTACTTTAGCTGTCTGATCACATGAAATCTCTATCAGTGGTTCATGATGAAGGGCACTTAGCTCAGTTTTTGTTACGGCTTGCTCACTGAACGGATTGACTATCCACACAACCCCACTCATATCCTTAACTGGAATGTAATCTGTAAACTGCCCAATCAATGTTTCGAGATGAGATGATACTAGTAAGGAGAGAGATGAAGTGTCAAGGGATGTGGCGCCAATACCAGACACATACTCTACGTACTCTTGAGTACGTGTGAAATTTTTAGAATTTCTGTGTAAACTTTAGACAGAGTTTAAAAATTGGGGGAGGGTAGCCAAAATACTTAGTCTAAAAAAGGGGGTCGCAATGTCTGAAAGTTTGAGAACCCTTGCAGTAGACAAACTGTGCAACTGCTTAGGGCTGCAGACACAGTCATTTGACAGTCATTAATAGCTTAGTCTCCAAAATATTTAAAAATTAAAATGAAATCTGCTATGCATGTTTCAATGTATCATGTCGGAACATCATTTCTTGAACGGTTAAATCATATTTTTATTCATTTTAATTGTTCCATTGAATGAGTCACTTTAGTATTGCAAACGATCAAAAAAAAACTTTGCCTCGCATTTATTGTTTTAAAAAATATCACATTGCCTATTTATTTCATTTCATATATATCACGTGCTCGAAATGACATTTATCTAGGTTTTATTTGCTGTAGCTATTAACTTATTTTTTTTCTAATCAGAGCTTTTGTAAATGCAGTGGCAACGCGATATTAAAAGCTGATTTTTTTTAAGATGCTCGTGCAGTTAACATTTTTATTTTTCGCCTACGAATTTTTGTTGACTATTTTTCGCTAGCGAATTTTTGTTGACGCCAAAAACCACATCCGAAAAACAGCATCATGTTCTGACATGATAATAAGTAAATTCTGAAAAATGGAAATATTATATAATTATAAAATACTACCTTAATATAACAATTTGTTAAATTTAGTTGGCCAGGTTTCTCTCAGTTTCATTGCATTCATTTAATTATTTTCTAACATTAATTATTAAACATTAAATTATTAAATTTAAACATTAAATTATTAAATTTAAACATTAAATTATTAAACATTATTTTCTAAACATTAAATGCTTATTTTAAAATAAATTTTTTAAAGAGTCAAAATAAGTAATTAAAACCATATGTTTTCATAAAGTTACTGAAATGAAAAAAGAAAGAAATTTAAATTTTTATTCCATTTAATACTTAGGTGCTCCGAGATCTCTTTAACTAACAAAGTGTGTCCCACAATTAATGCAAGATTTGAATTTGCCACCATTCGTGCATAAAATGTTGGTAAACATATTTTAAAAAAAAACAATTTGGCGGCTGATATTTTAGGGTTAGTAAAAATGGAGCGTTTCACGTTAAAACAACATATTTTCGTTATTGTGTAATATTTCAAAAATAATGAAAGTCTGGCGACCATAATTCGGAAACTTGAGAATTGGCCCCCTAGATCGTCTGATTTAATACCATTGGATTTGTTATATGATATCATTTGAAGTCAAATGTCTATTCCAACAATCCCACAAGCACACATGCTTGGAAGGAGAACATTTAACGCTGCATTAATGAAAACCAGCAACATTTATGCAAAATCGTCAGGGAACATCTCGTTAAAAGAGTGCGTATGTGCCAGAGAAGATGTGGAGGTCATTTTCTCTATGTGTTATTCCATGTATAACCCTATCCTATGCACTTTACCATTCAATAAAAATGTAACATTTTAAAAGGGAAAACTTTGTTATTTTATTTAAGTCAAATCTTGTGTTAACACATTATTGGATCGTTTACTAATTTACATTTTTACTAATCGTAAACTATCAGCTGTCAAATTTCTTTTTTATAGGGGTTCTAACATTCACGTATGGTGGCCAATTTAAATCTTACGTTAATTTTGGGACGCACTTTATTTCTCAACATTGAAGGTTTATTTTAATATAACTGCTTAAAGACAGTAAAAATAAATCGATAATATCATATATGTTTTCATAAATTTACTAAAATAAAAAAATGAATGAAAATGTTTATTTTGTTTAATATTTAGGTTCTCCAAGATCTCTTTAACTAATAAAAGATTCCATACCTACACGTTATCATGTCCTATACCATACTGATTTTGATTAAACAGACTGCTAAAATTTGATTACAGCCTTCACTAATGCCATTATACCTTCTTATTTTCATTGTAAGATGCATGTTAAAATAAAGCCGACAAAGAGCCAACGGAAGAATCATTTTCAGAACTAACACCTGAAGAGAATATACTTAAAATAATCGGAGACGGAGACCTTAACTGAGATACCCCCCTTCCTGCCTAGGCATTTCGGGTGATCTCTGACTGATGACTCTACAGAGTAAAGGCCTACATAGAAAGTGAACTCCATTATAAGGATATAGAAAGCTGCACTTTCAGCTCCCTTATGCCTATTTGGGAAGGTATAAAATAAGGTATTAAAATAAAGCAGGACTCAGTTTCCTTATATGACGACTTCCTATTCAATCGTTTTGGTTCCAAATGTGATTAATTAGAAAAAATTCAATGGAACATGATTTATGTATCATATGGACAAAAAAAAAGGAATCTTTTTAAATCATTTAAAAATTAATCCAATAATCCTACAATTTTTTTATCCAAATAGGAAAACCAAATTTATTGATGCGCGTAAAAACAAATTCTATTCTAAATGTAATTATTTAAAAATAATTAAAGATAACTTTTTTTCTGAAAAAAATATATTACTTCTTTTGAAATTCAATTGGCTCTATGACAAAAAGTTTATTTTTTTACTTTGCATTCTTTTGTCTTTTCATATAGTTACAGTTTCTGTATTGACCACTCGTTTTGATTTCGTTGTTTAGAAACATATGTTACATTTGTTTTGTGCATTAATCTCAGTATACTTACAAAACTCTTTGAGATGCACACTCACTTTTTTCAAACAAGAACCATTCGACATTATTTCCCTGACTTTAATTTTCTGAAAGAATTTATTGATTACTTTAAAAGGAATAAAGCTCTGGTATCCAGATGCAGACCTAAGGTATTAAAATAGTTTTCTTGTGTATCATTTCATAGCTATTAACAATAATGGTATAAGCCACAAGCAAAATTTTAAGTAACTGTTGGAGCTATTAGCGTCATGCGGATTTTTTTCTTACTATCATTAAATTGAATTTTATAAACTGATTACTTACAATACTTTGACTAGTTAGTTGTGGCTTATTTTTAAAAGATTTTATATTAATAAAAAATATTTCAGCAAATGTGGCGAACGGGCTTTTTGATAGAATAAGAATGATCTAGATTTTTTTTTCTTTATGGAATATTTCTTTGATCTTTTCATATAAAGCTTTTTATGTTTATTATTCATGATTTATTATTATGTCAGGCGGTTCAAGAAATTATGCTCTGACATGATTCATTGAAATATGCATAGCAAATTTCATTTTAATCTTTTTTCTTATTCATATGAAATATTTATAATTTTTCTTTAAAAGAACTGATTATTCAGAATGTTTTCTTCTAGAGCATTCCGCACTGTTCTGCATTAGTTGTGGGAACTGAACAGTATTAATTTAAAAGATTTGTTGTAGTATGCTAGCTTTAAAAAAAAAAGATAAATTTCTGCAGAACTTACGGAAACGATCGTCGCGAAGCAAAGCAAAAATAGAGACTTTGTATTTGTTTATCTAATTCCTTTGCAAACACGTGGTTGGGAAAGGAAAAGAAACTTTTCAGATTCTCTAATATATACGTGAATATACATAACAAAAACTTTCAGCTGCGTTTAGTGTTTATCAAATTTCTGAATCAGCGTTTATACTATCAGAACAAACTTTCCACAAAAAAAAAGTAATAATAGCAACACATATTGTTTACGTTAGAGTATCCGTACACTTAATGTTAAAATGGTTACTAATTTTCGTACGATATTAAATCTTATCGCCTTGCGGCAGATAAAATGCTCTTTTTTTATTCAATTAGTTATCTTATCTCAGACTTAAATGGCGTGTTGACAGTTTTTGAAAAGCATTTAAGTCATGAATGGATTCTAAAACAAACACAAAGAATGCTACTATAAGCGTTCGTGTGTTTCTGTATTTAAGATAGTTGATATCGTCAACATTGGTCAGACAGTAGGCTACGGCCAGTGAATTCTTTGATAACAATTTTGGGATGTTTTCTGTGAAGGGCGGCATTGTTTGTGAGCAAGTGTTTGATGAGATATGCGTGGGCAGAGGTCGTGTTTGCGCTCAGACAAACTGACGGGATATGTTTATAATAAGTGAATAAATGTAGAATTGTGCTAGATTGTTAATATACAATAAAGGCAAAAACAAGTAGCATTTCGGCGTGAACACGACGACTAAAACATTTGAATTGTTTTGTTTTTGAGTATTTTGGTTACATAATTCAACTCTTTCGTGTAAAAAATATCTGAATAGGAATTACATTATTCGATCTTGATATTTTGAAGATTCTTTTAGACCTATAAAAGTCCAATAAAAATTATTTTAACTGGATATGAACATATCTCAAAAGTAAAAAGAACACGATTAATGAAAATTGGTATGTTTTTAAAAAAAAATCGAAAAACATATTCCTTTTTAGTTCAATTATTAGATATGATTCAAATATTCGAAAATGAAACAGACAGCTCTTAATAATTCCAATATTAATTAAGAATAGCAGATGGTTTTCCCCTTTAATATAAACGATAAATTATTAACGAATAATTAAAGATAAATTCTTAGTTTGTATCACAAAACTTTATTTACTGCATTTAGATTGAAAGACAAATAAATGCAAACGATAGTTGATTTCTTCTAATATGTTAAAAAAGCGAACGATAATTTCTTTTGATTTTTGACGATTGAAACTGTGTTTTTGGCATTTGCTTTTAAATATAGAAACACTCCGATATATGTATGTTTGCTATTTTTTATATTATTTATAATCTTACATTATTTTTTTGCAGAAAGTACTGAATTATGATATAGCAACAAAATTATTGTTTGTGGTTACTTCTGTACTTAATATTCAAAAAAAAATTCTAAGAATTAAGAGGAATTTGAAAACAATAACTTACTTAAATGGCAAGGAATATACTTTTGAATTATAGCTACCTATATGAATTTTTTAAAATAAAAACTATTAGAATTCTATCGAATTTTAGGCGAAATTGTCAATAGAAAATTTTTGTAATTCCCTTTTAATGTAAATATGATAAATGAAAAAAAGCTATGTAAATAGCTGTTATTTAACACGTAGTTTTATTTCTAAAATATTAGGAATTAAGCTAAATTTTGGGTCGAACGATCATTAAAATTTCAATTTCATTCTTCTTTTTTTTCTTTTTTTTCTTTTAGCTATTTGTTTTAATACATTAATATAGAGAGATTAAGAAAAATACAGTATTGTATATTTTTTTTCCGAAAATACATTATTACCTTTGAAAACAGTGTAAATACATTACTATAATACAAAAATGCATCAATGTGAAAACAAGCAATCGTCAAAAAGTGTAAATTGTTTCCACTTTCAATAATTGTTTCTGGCTTTTCAGAATTAAAAATTTACATTTTTCAACCTTCCTCCGACCAAATCATTTTGCACAGACTTATTTAATTTAATTGAATAATTTTTCAGAAATCAAATTGACTTCAGGGTCTCCTTTAAGTAAACAATGAAAAAACTAAACAACTGAAAGTACCATCATAAATTCTAAAATATAATCCATTTATTTGAAGCTAAACGAATTTTTCCACGTATGAGACTTTTGCTCAAATAAAAATGGCAATTGTATTCCATTTAATCAAATTTTCTTTCGCTAAAATAAAGGCGATAAATGTATTAGAATTCTTTTCGTTATTGTTTAATAATGCTAAATTAATCAAATAAATGATTTTAGGGAAATTCTAAAGAATCTCAAATGTAACTGATTTTTTTTTTTTTTGCTTTACATTTTAAAATTTTTCTTCTTTCATTTTCAATTATCGTTTGTTAGTTACATAGTCTTACATGAAAACGATTTAGTTCATGATTCGTTTCTTTTTTCAGTTATCTATAACACTGCAGTTAAACTTAAATATTGGCGCGTTATTACGGAAGCTGCTTGCTTGCATCCCCCCCCCCCCCAAAAAAAGGTGACAGCAAAAGCATCTACAATATTCTTTATTTTTCACGTGATCTATAAAAAGTTTAAATGTTAAAGCAAAATATCGACTAATTTTAAACTCATTTCCCTTCCGTTCTGTTTATTTGTTATTGGAGAAAATCCAGTATTTAGGAACAAACGAACCAACCATAAAAATTGATTTTACGATTGCCTAAGCTGATATTGCACAACTCTTTTTTTGAAACAAACATAAAATGTAAATATTGGTTAAAGAGTCTAATATTTCTTTCTGTTGTCCAATTAGAAATAGTTTCGACAAAGAAAAAGTTTGGAAAACCAAATATGTTTTCCATTGCCGTGGTTAGAGGCAGTTATTTTAAGATGTTTGTCCTATAAGGTGGATTTTTTTCCCATTTTATTATAATTTATTATTTGTATATGCAAATTACTATTTTTCCTTTATAGTATACTAAGAGAAATTTCTATAATTGTCAGAAAGACTCTATCTTGAAAATATAAAATGATTTTATAAAAGGCACACACAACTTCAACTAAGTTATAATATTAAATTAAAACATATTGTCTAGGTATTACTTTATGTTAATTATAACATCATTCCGGATATTTGAGACGAAATCGCAATCAACTCTATTTCTTTCTTATAATTTCCAAAATTCATTGGTAATTGTTTATTTATTTCATTTATTCAGGAATTTGGTAATTGCTTCTAATAACGAAATACAGTTAAATACAATATCTTCTCAGTTATTTGGAATGATATTATAAAAATCACGTGTAATTTCATTTGTTTGGATATTAAGGTAATACATATCGACCATGCCTTATTAAGTTAGAATTATTAGTGCTAAAAAGAAGCAAGTTAGAATAATTAGTATTAAATAGAAGTAGGTTAGAATAATTAGTTAGATTTGTACCATATTAAGTTATAATATAAAGTAATACATATTATTTTATATTAATTATAACATCATTTAGGATAGTTGAGATGAGATCTCAGTCATCTGTATCTCATTATTAGAAGCAATTACCAAATTTCATCGGTAATTGCTTATTAATTTGCTTATTTAGAAATTTGGTAATTGCTTCTAATAATAAAATATAGTTGACTGCTATCTCATCTCAAAAGTCAGGAATGATGTTATAATAAGGTGAATTTCATTTTCATCTGTGTTAAAATATTATCAAAATATATATCACCTTATATTGATTATAACATCATTCCAGATTTTTGAGATGAGATCACAGTCAACTGTATTTCGCTCTTAAAAGCAATTTCCAAAATTCATCGGTAATTGCTTATTAATTTGTTAATTTAGGAATTTGGTAATTGCTTCTAATAACGAAAAACGGTTGATTGCGATCTCATCTCAAAAATCTGGAATGATGTTATAAAAGCGATTGCCAATATTCCTTAATAAGATGACAAACTCATGATCTATTTTTAAACCTCATACAATACGATCCTCATTATATTTTATCTTTCTTGTTGATCGCAGATTTTTCAGATTGGTGGATTGAGAAGCAAGAGAAAAATTCTAAAAATAATCCGCGAGAGAATGTGAGCAATGTAGTGAAATACAGAAACTTTTCAATTGCCAAAGAATTTTCCTAATGTCGCATGTCGGGGGAAAACAAGTTGGGTTGTTGGCCGCCTTCTCGTGGTTTCTCTATATTTACTACCGTGCTGCGTTTGTTGTGTTTACATATCTAAAATAAACATCACAGTGCTTTGAAACCAGCGAGTACTTTGAACTACACATGTTTGTTCAAAGTGTTTTTCTAGTATAGCTAGTTAATGTTTGTTGTTTGTTAATGAATGCAATGCTTTATTTTATATTTTTATTTTCCCTCACTAGAGATATACGAAGAGAAGATATTATAATCGTTAAAAAGGTGGAACTTAGGATTTTGATCAAACTATATGTTTCACTCCGTCTCCAACCTAAAAACACATTTTTGGAATTACATCTGAGTATTTGCTAGTTAGATAATTGATGAACATTCATATTTTAAACCTTTCTGAATTCAAAAATCATGTTTTTGGCGTTATGTCTGCCTGTCTGTGATAAAGATAAATAAAAAAGCGCTTTGAAGTAGGTAAATGAAATTTGAAAATGAATTCCCCAAATGACCATCAAGTTGCTTCAAAATGGGATGTTAATCTATCTTAACTAAACTTGTGTTCGATTTAACCTTACTAACACATTAAGGACCACAAAGAAATCTGTAAGACATCTGCCTGGGACCTCATGTTTTGGGGCAAACCTGTACGTTCTAAAATCCATCTCTGACAGATGGAAAGCGAAAAACGAGAAAACTCGTGAGAGATCCGTAACAGATGGGTTTGAAACACGAGAAGACTCGTGAGCACTCCTTAATGTGTTAAGTTACCGATTTTTGTTGCATTTTGTTTTTATCATGTCAGAACATGATGTTGTTTTTGGTATGAGGTTTTTAGCTTCAACAAAAAAACTGTTGGCGGAAAATAAAAATTTTACTATCTGCACGGGCAACTCAAAAAACCAGCTCTTAATAACGCATTGCCATTGCATTTATAAAAGCTTTTATTTAAAAAAAATTTATAACAGCAGCAAATAAAGCCTAGTAAAATGTCGTTTTGAGCACGTGATTATATGAAATTAAATAAATAGGAAATGTGATATTTTTTCAACAAAAAAGGCGAGACACAGTTTTTTGGATCGTTTGCAATACTGAAGTGACTCATTCAATGAAAGAATTAAAATAAATACAAATATAATTTAACTCGCACGAGCACGTGGTGCTTGGACGTTCAAGAAATGATGTTCTGACATGATACATTGAAATATGCATGGCAGATTGCATTTTAATCTTTTATATTTGAAATTTTGTTGATTTCTTGATGTTGTAGAATTCTTGAGATTGCCCACACGTTTGTTTTCTCTATGACTGTACCCCAATTTTTTTATTATTAATTTTTTTCCATATAAAGTAAACTAAGAGAAAATAGTATTTTTTTTAAAAAAATTCATAATTTAATATAAAACCTATCTGGTCATTTTAGGTTGGGAAATGTATTTTTCTCTCAAAAATAACTGCGAATGTTAAAAATCGTAAAAATTCGCTTGCAGTCTGACAGGTTAATATGTTATTTTTTCCTCTATTATTTGAAGGTTGAAAATTGTCTGGTTTGTTGAAACTTCTGACCTTTTGTATTTAACTTTTGAAAATACAGTCGAATTTCCCCCTAGCTCATTTTTTTTACGTAGACGGAAATACATATTAAACATGTATATTGAAATATATAATTCAATGGGAAAAGTACGAGCTGTGCTTTTTATTCTCAAAGGAAATATATCAAACCTTTCCACACTACGAATTATTCATGCCAGCTTACTATTTATTTCAGAATAGTTTATTTTTTAATCTTTCATACCCTATCCAAAGAGCTTACTTGTGCAGAGATTTTCCTTTTCCTTTTATTAAATCTTTCCGACATTACCCATGTAGATAGTCCTTTTAAAACGTTTTGAATCGGGGCAATATACAGTGTATGTGTCTAAATGCAGCGTAAGTATTAAAAAAAAAACTGGCATCTATTTAATAAAACCCAGAGATATTCGATACATTTTTCCCTGTAGAAGATTTACTTTCTTTGCACGTGGGATCATTTTTCTCTGAGGAATTTTGGAAAAAGACGTGCTTATTTTGCTTTCGAATTTTGAGTCGAGTTTTTCTGCAATGAATTCAAAGGCCTTTTTTTATTACTTACGAATTCGAAAATTCGTTCGCCTAATTGTATGAAGGGATTTTTACTTGCTTTTGCACTTGAAAGAAAAAATTTCCAATAGTTACAAAATCGACTTTGAAATTTTGATGAATAGCTGCGGTTAAATTAATTTCAAGTTTTTAACACCGATCTGTTTGAAACATATAAATAGGTATAAAATATATAAATAAGTGTATTTTTTCTTATTAACAGTGTTTGTTATTCAGTGTCACTAACATCGTGGAATTTTATATAATTCTTCAATTTCTGCTTTTTAAAAATCTGTTTTTCATTTCAAATTTTAAAAAAAGGTTATTTCCGTTATTTTACCACTTTTTATGAGTATTAAGAAATCCCATTTCTAAGTGTATTATGTACGATAAGTAATTGAAAAGAAGAACATTAACCTAGTGAAATGAATTATTAAATTCGTAGCCGGCTTTCTGGCACAGAGGTAGATCGTCTTCCTCGTGTTCTGGGAGTCCCGGCTTGGGCATGTTTGTTCTGTGTGCTATCTGTGAGATGTGTGAATGTGCCCCTGTAAAAAGGGGCTGTGCAGCAAATGTGGTCAGTGTGCAGCTAAGTCGTACTCTTGGCCCTAGCTGGCGCTACTTCAGAAACAAGAGATGCTCCTTTTGGGCTTAAATCTGCTGCTGTATCAGCGGGGGGCTTGTCCATGGCAAGTGCCATAAGTAACAACAACTAAATTCGTATTACTGTTTTTATTTTGTATTGGCCAATCTCAATGACCAATTGATTCACTCAAAATATTATTTATTATTTATTACTTATGTCTGTCCTACAACTTTTTTTTTAGAAAATAGAGGAAGGAATTAATTTTTGTTGGAAAAAAAATCGCCTGAAAATTATAAAAGTTATTGTTACTTATGCCACTTGCCATTGACAAGCCCCCCGCTGATACAGCAGCAGATTTAATCCCAAAAGGAGCATCTCTTGTTTCTGAAGTAGCGCCAACTAGGGCCAAGAGTACGACTTAGCTACACACTCACCTCATTTGCTCGCACAGCATCTTTTTACTGGGGGGGGGCACATTCACATATCTCACAGATAGCACACAGAAGAACACCCATGCCCGAACCAGGGACCCGCAGGACAAGAGGAAGACGCTCAACCTCTGTGCCAGAAAGCCGGCAATTATAAAAGTAAACGAATAAATCTAATGATGTTGTCGTGTCCGTGTTACCACTGAAAGAGAGTGCTATAGCTTTTGTGGGTAAAGACCACTGAGCACTCGAGGACATAACATAACATAACGCCATCCTGCGCCACGGTGCCTATAAACTAAGTTATCTAACCAGTTGGATGAGCACAGGATGGAAGAAAAAAAAATTGTTAAAAGAAAGAAAGAGACGATAAATTATCCAGGGATTTCCAGAGAGAATCCCATTGGTGTCAAATACTACACGAATCCGTTTAATTTTTTGCTGAAATAATAACTGGATGGAGAGGACAAGAATTCTTAAGCAAATGGCGACTATGGGTTTAATTTAATTTAATTAAACAGTGAAATAAGATTACTAATGGAAAAAAATTGATAAATTACATTGTAAACGTCTGTATGGCATGTATAACGTTACAAACATTCACTGTTGTGTCAAAAATATGTAGGGTCCGTCTATGTCCAGAGGTTTTGATTTCCTTCATGAGAACTTCATTTTTGACAGAAGTCTGACCTCTAGCTCAAATGAAGATGCCGCACGCACTTTTGTTTGCATAACCCCTTTTTAAAGGGGTGCTTATTCATGCATCACACAGATAGATCGCAGGGGAAGAACACCCATGCCCGAATCAGGATTCGAACCCTGGATATCCAGATTACGGGAAAGACGTGCTTCCCCTCAAACAGAACAGCGGCAAATATATGCAATAAGTTAATTCAAGTATTATTATTTAATATAAATTTTAATCTGTAAACTGAATTTAAGAAATTACACATATTTTGCATACGATGAAATAATCCAATAGTCATTTACATTCAACTGTTAAGTTAGTGTTTAATAGAATGAATTAAAAAGTACCCTGACACAGAGGTAGCGAACTTCCTCGTGATCCGGTCAGGGCACAGTTGTCCTTCTGTGTACTATCTGTGAAGTGTGTGAACGTGCCCCCCTGTAAAAAGGGGTTGTGCAAGCGAAAGTGACGAGTGTGTGGCTAAGTCCAATTTTGGTTTTAGTTGGCTCTGCTTCAGAAACAAGAGACGCTCATTCGGTTAAAATCTCTGACGGACATCAGCGTGCTTGTACATAACAAGTGACATTAGTAATAACAACCTGATTTGAAAATTTAATAATGAATTTTGTTTTTGGTCTTACATATTTTTAATGCAAATTATAATTTGACATTATAATAAATTTTAAAGGACAAATTTAAGTTAATTTATCTCTTTGAATGACTTAAAATATTGGGTACATAATTATTGATTTTAAAAATATATAAATAAGAACTTATTATGTTCAGTCGGAAATTTTTGGCTTTCAAATTCTTTTTGTTGATTTCTAATAATTAGATATTCATATTGCAATTAATGTACGATGCGTACTGACAAATGATGTTTTAAACTAATATGAGTTTTTAGGCTCAAGCCTATTTTAAATTCGTTTTTGGATACGAATTGCCTTTTTAGTTGTTGAGGAAACAAACAATAAAATGGATATTCATTGATTTATTCTTATCTACAACGAACACTTCTGGGCTTAAGTTTTCCCATAATGGTCTTCTGTGTCACCTTCTGAATATCGACTTTATTGTTAAATTTTAACCTTGGGAAAATATTTTTAAAAATTATAATTCTTTCGATCGAGAGATTAGGTAATAATCGATGGTAAAGTTTCCTTCTACAAGTTTAAAATCTCTTTTTTTATTTGAAATGTTTAATTAATGTAATTTTTAAAATATGATTATTGAAAAATTATTTTTCATCTTAAATATATTTTTAAAAAAATTGCATCTTAAATATGTTTTTAAATAATTTTTCATCTTAAATATGTTTTTAAATTATTTTTCATCTTTAATATGTTTTAAAATTATTTTTTCATCTTAAATATATGATACATCACAACCAGATATGGCTTTTGTGTTCAGAATTTGTAAAAGTTTCTACTTAGGTTACTTTTTTTTTGAAGATTTATTTATATTTAACGAGTACATAAAAGAAAGAATAGAAAGCCAAAAATATTTAAGGTAACTGCGTTAAATGTCAATTTTTAAAGAATTTTTAAATTTTTAAAAATTTAATATTCGTAAAGTTTAAAAAGGTTTCTTTATAAAGCCGTTAAACATTGTGTGTCTATATTTTGGAAAACCACACTGTTTTTTATATTTGCGTTTACACACATTTTAGTGCTCTCTTCATATTTAGATGTTAACTTCTTAAATTCTAATCTTTGATAGGATTTTCTTACGATGTACTTCTTAAACTAAAATCTAATACATATTATTCGTTCAAATTTCTTATGATAATTGCTTACTGCATTCTTCAGTTTCTAAACGAGAAAATAAATAATCTGTTGATTTAGAAATATTTTATAATTGTTTTAGTTCTTCACACTGCAAAAACATTGAACATTTCGTGTTATTTTGAATACGAACCAAAATATTTAAAAAATAGTTACAAATACACTTTATTTTTTCTTTCAGGAAAAGATAATATATTTATTTATTAAGCTGTTTGCACAATTTTTTTGGTAAATCTTTTGATAAACCTCTAAAATAGAATATTTTTGTTTTATACTTCTTTTTAACCAAAAAAAAGCCTATTTTATTCCAATTTTTTAATTAACCACTTAAACGGTATATTTTGGATTCCATAATTGTCTTTTTCAAATTTTTTGTGCAAGTATTCAACCTTGCAACTATTTTTAAACGTTTAAAAAAAAAAAAACTCGAACCTAATATTGTTACACACCTTAATGTAATGATTTTATTTTGTCTGTTTCATCTACAAAATGCAGATCTAAAGATTAACAATTTAATTATTTGATGCAGGAGTCTGACCTGTCATTCCAATACTAGGGAATTAAATTACCTGACCAATCGTCATTCTCATTATCTTTTTAAAGCCATAAGATTGTAAAATGTAACTAACATTTTCCTCAGATATTGAGAGCAAACTATAGAAGTAAAGAAATATACGAATGAAATTTATGCATCATATATTATGTTGTTGTTACTAATGGCACTTTCATAGACAAGCGCGCTGACAGCCGTGAGCGATTTTAAGCCGAATGAACCTTTCGTTTCTGAAGTAGCGCCAACTAAAGCCAAGAGGACGACTTAGCTCTACACTCAGCACATTCGCTTGCACAGCCC